>ML769564.1:0-137755 GCA_009733575.1 Gymnopus androsaceus JB14
GGACGTTGATGCTGAAGATGATCAGTCATCTGAAGCTGCCTTCGAAACCCCTGCCGTAGAATCTGATGGATCCAGTTATCGGAATGTGGCCTCTGACTCCGAGTCCGACTCGGATTATGAAGCAGCATTTGAGGAGTGGAAATGCTCTCGCAGAGCAGACAAGGCTCTGAATACCAAAAATGCGAAGAAGCAAGCTACTGCCGAGACAAAAAAAGTAAGCAAGTTCATTTTTGTTGACCATAATACTCACGACCTGATACCAGATTCAAAAAACGGCTGTTCGCGCGGCAGTCGCCGCTGCACGCACAGAGAAGCCCCCAACTACGACTAATGTTGTTCCAGCCGTTGCCAGTAGTAAGAAGCGAGCAAGTGCTAGTACCGAAACAAACATGTGAGTGCTAGTCAATTCTGATTTACAAGCTAACGAGAATACAACTTACAGAGTTAATAAACGAGCAAAGGGACCTGATCTTGGTGGCCTCCGTGCTGACTTCAAGATTGCCTTGAAAAAGGCAGGAGCTCCTACACTGGCTAACACTTCAAACGATCCGCTCATTGCACGTCTTGAGCGTGCACGGCAAGATCGTCATGCACGAGGTGAGTACAGCGATGCAGGTCACATGGGCGAATTCGACCATGAAGAAACCGCCGAGTCGGTGAATGCAGCTCGTGAAGCGAAGCAGGCAGGAGCGAAAGCCTCTACCGTTGCCAGCAAAAAGGTGAGTGCCATACCTTGACGTTGGACCTGTGTTGATGATGGCTGTAGCTTGTAGAGACTCAAGTGCGCCTTGTTCCCGCTAACGTTAACGTGATTGATGCCAAAGAGCGATGTGGGAATGGTAAATGTTTGACTTTTAACAAGACCAACCTTCCTATCTCCACAACTGCTGACCACCGCAAATGGGACACTGAATTCATGCCCACTATCCTTGACTTTGTTGGCGCTCAGGAGCTTCAGTTTGGAATGAGCAATAATCTCGAATTGAAGGCTTTAATCCGAACTACTTGGACCGATGTTTTTCCTCTGCGGAGTGATTGCAAGGACGATCCTGCTATTGCTGGCTTTGTGAGTCAATGGTATACTATCCTTTTCACTGCTGATTTTTTAATATTCAAGTGTCATACCCAAATCCGGACATATCGAAGCGAATTAGGCAAGAAGGCTCTGAAGATCGTTGGGCGTAAGATCGATGAGCTGGAGGATGACTTGGAAGAGCGAGCAGCTTACATTGCTGCTCAGCTTGAGGAAGACTATTGGGCGTATAGTAACCCAGGATTCTCGGTGCGTTACCTCCAATCTCTTTTGTTTAACTAGTACGCTAAAACTTTTTTTTCTAACTAGCGAGCAGACAGCACAGGTACTCTGCGAGGACCCGGGATCCTCGAGACGTTTTCCCAGCACTGCGAGCTCGCAAAGTCGTTCAAGGTCAAATCACCACATGGGTTCCCTGCGGGAGCATTAGCTCTCAGCGCTGCCGCCGTACAGTTTTATTCCAATCCTAGTTAGTTTTTCATTGACTAATTTCTTCTTCTACAGTATCTCCGGGCCCTCCGCGCTTTCGAACCTGGCTACAACTCAATTGATGAAGCTCGCAAGACCCAGCAAGCTGAACGTAAGAAGGAGGGAAAGGGCCGAGTCTCGAACAATAACAAAGATGGGTTTGGAGAGGACCCTTGGGCAGAACACGTCGGCTCATACTACAACCTCATCAAAAGTGTCAGCGACTCAAAGTGGATGACAATTTTCGAGGCAACAGAGCAATTCATCAATGTTCGCAAGTTTGAGAAGCGGCAGCCAGTGTCGGATCCAGTAGCTGACGCCAGGATAATGGAACAGGAAGACAAACTTGTTATGTTGGAGTAATGGTGTGTCATTCGTGCACTCTTTCCTTTCGCTGTACTGACCTGCGCTACTTTTATTGTAGGTTGGATACTACTGCTTCGACTACATGGGTTTTGTAGTTTTCAACAGCGTTGGTTAGACTCGGATCTAGTTAGTTAGTTTACCGTTTAGTCAACCTGTGGTTTTTATGCAAAATCATTCTGTTCTAATGATTTTTGGTGTGATTCTCGGCGAGCGACTAGTACGGTGATGACAATGATGGCCATGTATGGATGTATAGAATTATGTATAGGAATTATACATGCGAGGTATAGAAACTTGGTATGGGGTGTATGGAGTTTATGCACCCTCCGATTCCCCATACGTGTATGGAAGATGTATAGAAAGTATGGTACCATACTTTCTATACATTTGCCAACTTGCTGATGTTGGCAAAAATCAACAAATACCTAACCTCCCCACAATTCATCAAAACCTAACCTCCCCAAAAATCATCAAAAATCTAACATTGCTGAAAGTCTTATGAATGATTTATTTTACACTATTATGGCCATACTGCTGCATCATGGTTCAAAGTGCAGGTCTCTCTTGCTGGGTCAAGTTCATTGAAGTGCAGATTGGTAGACAAAGACGTTATTCTACTTACAATATGGCAGTGAATTCATCTTAGGTCAAATCCATGAAAAGTTTAAAACCCATAGTGTATACATAACCAGGAATGCGAGTAACTAATCAAAAGGGGAGGAGCAAGAGTGCTCATCATCATTTTCCAGAATATAAGCATTTGCTGACAATATATTCAGTATCCTCCATAAATGACTCAAGGTCTTCTGCCATCTTGAGGCCAGAGTTGTGACTAGCTGGAGTAAACACAACACATAGGTAGGGCTTGTAATAAGGTTGGTGGTAAGTACCTTCCACTTCTTTGAAAAATCTAACCTGGAGAAAGTTCATTTTGCTGGAGAGTTAAAGCATTGGGAGAAGAAATTAGGAATCAGCTTAACAAGCTCAGAATTGTGTGCCATTATCCTGAGATGTTTGATCAATTGACAGAAGCTCCTAAACAAGGGTTTTCAGGAAGGGTTACCATCATACCATGTCTTTGTGGACCAGTGCATAGGATTAAGATCAGGAACAAGATAGCCAATCATTATGCAGATGAATTTAATATACATCAGTAGATGAACAAAATTGGACTTTGTCAAGAGATATGTGGTCAAAGTCCCAACCCATGATAAGGATGGACAAGGGTAGGGATCAACCCAGGGTTTTTGACCCAAGGGTATGGAGGGTAAGGGTAGGGGTTGAAGCCTTCGAAGCCCTCCCTTTTTTAATTGATGATATATACATCTCATGATATCCTATGATCTTCAACTCATCCTTAAGGATGTTTTCAAGTGTTATTATATCTATTTACCCAAAGCCTCATGAGTGATACATCATTCTGTCCAAAACCCCTAGTAAAAGTGGAGGTTTGAAGGGTAAGGGTATGGAGGGTAAGGGTGAGGTTAGGGCCTTTCCAACCCAGGGGTCAACCCCTGTCCATCCTTAACTGATGAATTGACAGCAAGTAAAATACTTTGCATCCTAATTTCTAAACAATACGGAAAGAAGGGTTGCGAGGAAAGATGTTTCTGATGTCATTTATTTGTCATGTATAACTATACTGTTACAACCATGCCGGCTATGGCCGGTACACTTACCAAGACGACTGAGATCCCTCTGTACTTATATCGGATATTTTCTTTTAAGTGACTGAGCCGGTCGGGCCGGTCACCTCGGTCCTTTTCAGTCCGTTTCTTATTGTTTTCTATTCACTCTCACGTTCAACAATTACTCTAACCGAAAGACAATTACTTATTATTCTCCTTCCCAGCCGACTTATATTGTACGGGAAGCTATTATCTTTATTTAACAATAAGGACTACCGTATATAAGCCGACTCATCTTGTATAGTAGTCTTTAGTTTAAATATCGACTTGGATTAACCCTATACTCGACTCAACGCCTTCCGGCCTTGATCCTTTACTCACCGACGACCTTCAGCGTCGTCAAGTCCATCTCGGACATCTTTACCGACGACCTTCAGTGTCGTCGCTTCCATTCCCTTCAGGACCATTCGGTGTAGCGAGGGTCCGTCCTAATAGATGGTCTGCGGTCCGCTTCCTTCTCGTGTCTCCAGTCGGCAACCATTTCAGTTGCCTCGGTTTATACTTCGGTCTGACCCGGCTTGACTTCTTTCAGGTCCGGCTCCCCTCCGGTAGCACGGTCCTAACAGTATATTTAAACTAAATCTCGTTACGCCATTTTTTTACCAATTCCTATGGCTCCAAAATGTACACTTCGTAGCCAAGGAGCTGTAAACCCCACACCGGCACCAATCCAAAATGTGTTCGCAATGAACGCATCTGCATTCGCTCCATATGCAGAATCTATTTCAGCACTCGGTACTGCCCATCAATGTATTACAGCTTTCGGTCCAAGTTCTGCTGCTCCGGTCCCTCCTGCGATAACAATGGATACCGACAGCGGAGCTACACAATTCATTTTTAAAACCCTTTATGATGATGAGAGTAACGAATTTACGGTACGTACACCGGTCAGAGATCGAACTGCTATACCGACGGTAGTAGACCCAGAAGAAGTTCCACAATCTCCAACATTCCTGACAGCTGGTGCTTGGCGAAGGGCTACTGCCGTCCCAACTAATTCCAGAGATGCTAGTCACTCTCAATCCCAAGTCTCCCGAGGCCGCTCCCAGACACGTAGATCATCTAGGGCAAGTGGTCGAGGAGACGAAGATCCATTTGCAGAACAATCCGGTGATAATCCAACCCCCAATGATGGTAACGGTGGAGGTGAGGATCCAGATAGAACCGATCCGTCTGGAGACCGTCCTACTGGTGGTCCTCCTGGCGGCCCTCCTGGTGGTCCTCCTGGTGGTCCTCCTGGTGGCCCTCCTGCTGGAGGAGCTGCGGGACCGGTACCTATGGAACCCACTCCACAACAACTCCTTGCGTTGTTCCAAAATTTTACAGGATCTTTGGACACTCTCGGCCAGGTTCTAGGCAACATGCGAGGAGATACCAGCGATGCCGGTAAAAACAAGGTCAAGGATCCAGATGTTTTCGATGGATCCGATCCCAAGAAACTTAAAACTTTCCTTGTCTCCTTATCGCTTGTTTTCCTTGATCGACCGAACTATTTCACCGAACAACGGAAAATCAGCTATACACTTTCTTATCTCGGTGGTGCGGCTCGGGAATGGTTCGAACCCAACGTATTAGACCCGGACCTTAATGCGATGCCCGCATGGACACAATCGTTCTCAGCCCTCATTAGTGAGCTCCAAGACAACTTCGGTCTTTACGATGCTCAAGGGGATGCCAAGGAGAGACTCGGTCTTCTCCAAATGAAGGAAACCGAACCGGTCCGAAAATATAACATCCGGTTCAACACCCTTGCAGCATCCACCAACTGGGACGTATCCGCTCTTAAGTGGGCATATCATCGCGGCCTTGCCAGTCGTATCAAAGACGAACTTGTTCACATGCCGACACCGCGGGATCTAACCGCGTTGCGACAAATGGTTCTTCAGATTGATAACCGGTACTGGCGCCGTGAAGAGGAGAAGAAATGGGAGAGTGCCCGAAATTCTAACAGGAGCTCCACCTCCAGAAAGAAGGGTAATAGCACCGGCTCCTCTACTACGGTCTCAGTTTCTACATCAACCAACACGGCTTCATCTTCACAATCCACCAGTCAACAAAAGTCCGGTAAGAAGAACAATAAAAACTGGAAAGGTAATAGTGGCTCCGGTAATTCCTCTGGTTCTTCAGCTAGTACCTCCAGTTTGTCACCACCCAAGCCCCACGCTAAACATCTTGGGCCTGATGGCAAACTCAAGCCGGAGGAACTGGAAAGGCGCCAAAAGTTTAACCTGTGTACATTTTGTGGTGGTAAGCACAAGTTGGATGATTGTACAGTTCAAAAACCAAACAGCGGTTCTCAACCGTGCGGCCGTGCTGCTGTAACCCAGAGGCCTGAACTTCCGGCGGTAGCAGAGGTTCCGGAAAATTAGTCCGCAGCTCCTGTACCCTGGTACGAAGCAGGAGTTGCGTTGACTACGTTCGTACTCAATCTGGGGAAGTAACTCTCAACGCATCCACTCTTTCCAATCTTGATCGATCCTTCCGTTTCAATCTCATTACCGAGTTTCCAGCCATAAATGAATCGGCTGAAACTGTGGTTGTACTTAGTTTTTCTACTCTACTCGATTCCGGTTCTACAGACAATTTCTTAGATAGATCTTACATTTCTTTAAATGATATACCGACTACGAAAATCACTCCGATCAACCTTTGGTTGTTTGATGGTTCACTTGCACCTAGTGCAATCTCGGAAATGGCATCTCTCGATGTCCGGTTTCCATCCGGCGAGCTTTTCCCCTTAACATTTTATGTTACTCCTTTGGACTCATCATGCAAAGCTGTTTTAGGATTCAGTTTCTTGACCCGCTACAATCTGTTGATTGACTGGGCATCAAAAACTATAACATTCCGACACACCGAGCAGCTTGATTCTATCCCTCAGACGTCTTTTCCGACCGGTCACATCGACCGCTCAGAATCCTCTCGGTCCGAAATCCCTCCGGATTCTCCAACCCCAATGGTTTCTCCCGTTTACGGTACGCCTTGCGGTAACTGTGCTCGTATCTCAAAGCCTCGGCCTCTATCCGAGCGCTTTCCATCTGGAAAACTACCTAAAGCCCAGGCAAGTCCAGGTGTGCCTGGTCACTCTCAGGGATGCCCAGGAATTTGGCCAATTCCTAGGCAACACTAGGCAACCCAAGCACCCCAGGTAGCCCAGGATTTTGGCCAAATTCTAGGGATCCTTGAGTATCTCTGAAGTTAATCAGGAATTAGCCTCAAGCAAGCCCAAAGACCTTCAGGATTTGGCAAAAATTTTAGGCTGCCCAGGTTGCTTGGGCTGCCTGGGAAATGGGCAAATTCCTGGGGATCCTGGGAAGCTCTGGGAAGCCCTGGGACAGCTGTGGAAGCCCTGGGACACCCTGGGAGAGCGGTCATGTGCTCGTGCTTACGAGCACGTGATTTAAGCGCCCATCTGACGTTTTGGCTACATACTTTATGTTTTAATTAAAAGCTACAATGTATTATATCCACAACAAAATTAAATTAACCAAAAGAGAAAAATTTGAGTCTGGTTTTCGCATTTCAAGCCCTTATTACCTAAGAATAATTACTGGTAACACTGTAGATAGTCTCGGTAGACTATAGTGAGAAAATGGGCTCATATGCACTTATGACCAAGTGCTCACCAATTTTCTTATAGGTGATGCTGACTCCACTAGTTAGTGTATATAGTGCATAAAGCTTCTAGCATACCTTACATCAAGATAGTTCAGTGGTTTTGAGCTCTCGCGCTATTGCTTATATAATACAGTTGACTGCGAGGCTGAGAGTTCAAACCTGTGAGGTGTCAATCTTTAAGTTTATTATGAGTCATTTGAAATTTAAGCGCTGATACACCAAGTGAATAAGACAATAGTAAGCAGTGAGCAGGAAGCGCAACAACCATCTATAATAAGTGTATTAAGTACTGAGACTTGGATAATGAATAATGAATAAGTAAACAAAGAAGGTAAATATGAGCATAAGAGGCTAAGATGGTAAAAAAATATATAATTTTAAATATTTTCTCTATGGATTCCCAGGGAATCCCAGGGCGCCCCGGAGACACCCAGGGATGATCAGGGACACCCCAGGGATATTTAGGGACACCCCAGGAATATTCAGGGACACCCCAGAGATACTTTTCTATCCTCAGGATGCACAGGATTTGGGGGGTTTCTTTGGGGCGCCTGGGGTGCCTAGACATCCTGGGTGTCCTAGTCACCCTGTGGGTACCTCAGTGCAACCTATACGTTCCTGGGCACTAGGGAATTTTTCCAGATGTCCTTTTGAACCCATCTACACCTACCCTTCGGTCCATCAACGAGCAGCCAAAACTGAGTACCCGGACATCGACATCGCTTTTGTATGTGCTGCTGCATTTTCCCGCATTCTCAAAGAAACGAGTTCCGAACCGTTTCTGATACACGCCGTATCACTTGAAGTATCCGGCTGATCTGCAGCAACTGCATCACCACCGCGTACCGACATCCCGGCACAATATCAGGACTTCGCCGATGTCTTTGACGAAGTACAAGCCGATGTGCTTTCAGAGCACCGACCTTATGATCTCAAGATTGAACTAGAAGAAGGCAGTTCCCCACCTCTCGGTCGAATCATTCCACTCTCCCCTCGTGAGCAGCAGGCTCTCCGAGATTTTCTCGATGAGCATCTCAAAACCGGATTCATTTCTGTATCGAATTCACCTCACGGAGCACCGGTTCTCTTCGCACTGAAGAAAGATGGCTCTCTTCAGCTTTATGTCGACTTCCGAGGTCTTAACAGAATTACAAAAAAAGACAGATATCCACTGCTGCTCATATCCGACCTTTTGGATGCTCCACAAAAAGCCTGGATATACACCAAAATCGACCTTAAACATGCTTACCATCTCATCCAAATCAACAAAGGTGATGAGTGGAAGACAACATTCCGCACTCGATGGGGTTCCTACGAATGGAACATCATGCCCTTCGGTCTCACGAATGCTCCGGCCGCATGGCAACGATTCATCAATGAAGTCCTAGCGGACATGATTGATGTCAACGTCATCGTCTATCTCGACGATATCCTGATCTACTCGGATAACCCCGAGCAGCATGAGGAACACGTTTGGGAAGTCCTCCGGCGGCTCCGGAAGAACAAACTCTTCGCTAATGCGAAGAAGTGCAAATGGTCGGTCGACACAGTCGAATATCTCGGTTACATCATGTCACCGGCCGGTTTGACGATGGCCACTGACAAAGTACAAGCAATAACTGACTGGCCAGCTGGTTCATTAGCAGTATTAAAATAAACCCCGACAAGTTCTCGGAGGCATATTTTAATACTTGCGACAAGTTGTCAGCACAGCTTTTACCTAGAAAAGAAATATTGATACAGAGAGAACAAGAGCCCGTGGGAAAAAACGGACACTTTTCCCATGCTCGTGTAGGTCACCTGCACCCAACCCTACCCCTACCTCGCATCCTAACCCTAACCCTGATTAATATTTTAACAGTGGGGGCAAGCCCCCACACCCCCATTGTTATCCTCAACCCCTAAACCCTAACCACCCTAACCCTAACCTATGTTCACTGTTTGTTTGGCACTGTTTTGATCAGGTCTCTATGTTAGGGTAAGCACTTTGGTGCTTACCCTAACATAGAGACCTGATCAAAACAGTGCTTATTACTATATTTGGTCATAATCCTAATTTTAGATTAGGATTAAGCGGAGGCACCACGGGAAAGAGGGAGAAAAATAAAGGGGTGTAGCCATTTCCATTTTTTCCCACAGCCCCTGGTTCCTGAGATATGGTCCCGTCTTATCATACTATGGTTAGGGTTCCCTGGGCATATTTGGCTGGCTGACAACTTGTCGCTATTATTAAAATACGCCTCCGAGATAAGGGTGGACATGACTCCGGGTCCCGGTTTACCTGGACCTGTGATGCCGGTAACTGGAGGGCAAAACTAGCGACCTGCGACCGGTTCCAAACCCGTGGGAAACCGGTTAACCGGTACCGGGACCTGTCACAGGTAAACCGGCCGGTACCGGTGTAACCTGCCCATACTAGGGCACTCACTAGTAGTAATATTATTTGTACTAACATTAGTACTTATACTGGTACTAGTATGTTTGTATTAGATTCTAGCACCAATGTTAGTACTAAATTCAAAGACTGGTAAGTATCCAGCCATTATTGGTACAGTATTCAATACAATGTCAGTGGTAATAATACCAAAATATTGATAATGTCTTTTGACATGGAGATAGGATCCAAATAAGATCTCTATGCTACTGTATGCACTATCACTGCTACTATAGCTGCATATATGCATCTTAATGTCACCTCTATTATCTTACTTACTATTAATTAAGCTACTATTGGCAAAGTATTGGTACTATTAGTGTAAGTATACTAGTATTAGACACTAATATCAGTCCCAAGCAGAACTAATACATACTGTAAGTACTAACCAATAATATTAGTATACTATATTGGCACTAAGTAGTGAAATATGTACCAATATTAAAGCCAAACATTTGTTCCCACGGGTCTACCGGTACCGGCCGGTCACAATAAAAACAAAAATGGCAACCTGCAACCGGGCATAACCCGTGGGAAACCGGTACCGGGACCCGCAGGTTAAAAAACAGGCCGGTATTCCCACAGGTAAACCTGCCGGTACCGGGTCAGGACCCGGAGTCGTGTCCACCTTTACTCCGAGAACTTGTAGGGGTTTATTTTGATACCGCTATAGCCTCTGGTGGACTGGCCAACTCCTCGGAAAGTCAGGGACATCCAATCCTTCCTCGGTTTCGCTAATTTCTATCGGTGTTTTATTTATAATTATTCTGAAATTGTCCTTCCACTAAACCGTCTCACCCGAAAGGGTATCGACTGGTTATGGTTGGCCGATTGTCAAGCAGCATTTGACAACTTGAAGTATGCCTTCACACACGCACCGATCCTTGCACATTGGGAACCAAACCGATGCCTTATTGTAGAAACCGACACATCCAATTACACCGTTGCGGCAATTCTTTCTATACTACTCAATGACAGTCAAATTCACCCTGTAGCGTTCTTATCCTGAACACTCCAAGCAGCAGAGATCAACTACGACACTCACGACAAAGAGCTCCTCGCCATTTTCGAGGTGTTCCGGAGCTGGCGGCATTACCTCGAAGGCTCCAGTGAACTGATCGATGTGGTGACCGACCACAAGAATCTGGAGTATTTCTCAACTACGAAAATATTGACCTGACGACAGGTCCGATGGTCTGAATACCTCCACACCTTCAACATGGTGATCCGGTTCCGTCCCGGTAAGCTCAGTGAAAAACCCGACGCTATGACTAGATGATGGGACGTCTACCTGAAAGAGGGGGATATTGGCTATGCGCAAGTCAATCCACAGAATTTCCGACCAATCTTCACAAATGAACAACTAACCACATCACTTCGAGCAACCTTCCTCGAAGGTCCGATCCTCTGAGCATCAATCGTCATGGATATTGAGGCACTCCATAATGCCATCTGACTCTCTCTTCCTCTGGATGCGGAAGCAGCCGCAGCTGATCCGTCCAAACCTCGCTGGTCTCTCGGCTCTGACGGTCTACTCCGACTGGATAGCCGAATTTACGTACCTAATGGCGGAGACCTTCGACTTCAAGTCCTCCGATATTTCCATGACCACCTGCTCTCCAGTCATTCTGGTCAGAACAGAACACTTGAGTCTATTCAACGAGAATACACCTGGCCAAAAGTCTGAGACTTTGTTTGCAACTACATAAGTTCCTGCACAACCTGCGGTCATAATAAGTCTCGCCGGCACCGACCATATGGTCTGCTCAAACCACTTCCAGTTCTGCTTCGGCCATGGGATTCTATTTCCATGGACTTCATCGAAGAGTTACCGAACTCCAACGGTTATAATTCGATACTGGTCATTGTGGACTGATCCTCAAAACAAGGTATCTTCATCCCTTGTCATACATTGATCACCTCCGAGCAGCTTGCTGTTTTTTTTGTCCTACATGTCTTCTCTAAACACGGAGTTCCGAGCCACGTAACCTCCAATCGAGGTTCCGAATTCGTCTCAGCCTTTTTCCACGCTCTTGGCCAAGCTCTCTCTATGGAGTTACATTTTACTTCCGGTTATCACCCCGAAGGCAATGGTCAAACCGAACGAGTCAATCAGACGCTAGAGCAATATATTCGAATCTACACTTCCTATCAACAGGACAACTGGGACGAGATCCTCCCACTTGCCGAATTTGCCTACAATAATGCGCCGAACGCCTCGACCGGTATTTCTCCATTCTTCGCCAATAAGGGTTATCATCCAAACATCACTGTTCAACCCGAAATTGATATCCATTCCGACCGAACCTGTGACTTCACCGTAAATCTTGATGAGCTCCATTCCTACCTCCATACTGAAATCAAAAACGCACAGGATTGTTGTAAAGAACAAGCCGATAAGTCTCGCATTCCACACCCCGAGTTTCCTATTGGCTTGGACATCTTCGTTCTCGCGAAGCACATCAAATCTACCCGGCCAACAAAGAAGTTTTCCGAAAAATATCTAGGACCATTCAAGGTCATTGGCCGACCCGGCTCCCTATCCTATAAGCTCCAGCTTCCTCAATATCTATCCTGAATCCATCCAGTCTTCCACGTCTCGCAACTTGAACCAAGTATTCCCAACTCCATTCCAAACCGAGTTCAACCACCACCGCCGCCAGTAGAGGTTGATGGTGAAACCGAATTCGAAGTTGCCGAGATACTAGACTCAAAGTATGACCGACGGTACAAACGATGCCCGCTTCGGTACTACATCCGGTGGTAAGGTTACGAAGGAACAGATGAAGAGTTTTCATGGATAGCAGCCGATGAGCTATCAGCAGATGAATTACTTCCGGCCTATCATACTCGGTATCCGAACAAACCCAGACCTGCCGATTCTTAGTACGCTTCCTTTCCTCCGTTTTTCTTTTCGTTTCCAGACCGAGACATCCGGCGGTCTCAGGGACAATTGCCATGATAGTAAATTGAGCGATTGTCTCCTACCGCCCGGTTGTACCTGGCTGCAAACCTTCTACTTATGACTTTTTATTTTTATACTACTTAAATTTTTCTTACTTGGCCTACTCGGCCGTATTTAAACTCAGAACACACATTTTCAATTATATAGAAGTCCAAAATTTTATGTTATGGCCACCGAACTGGTCGACTGATCGCTCACTCCATATCTTCATCATCATCCTCTTCTTCGTCTTCCTCATCTTCGGTGTCCTCCTTTGCTTTCCCTTTTCCCTTCGACAAAAGTTGAACCAACCGATCGAACCAGGCTTCAATCCGGTCCAACCGATTGAGAATGGCGTCCTTGAACTCAGTCGACGAACCCATGACCAACCCTTCACCTCCGTCCTTCTTCGTTCTCTTCCTCGGACTTCCCTTCGACCGGTCGGCATGTGAACACCTTACCTTTGCCTTGTGACAACATTCGCACGTGGTACCCTTGAGGGACCACCGGGTGCAGGAGTCTCGGCCCCGCTTTTCGCATTCTCCACACTTCGTCGGGAACACCTCTCCGACACCAACCTCCTTGGTAGAGTTAGCAAACGAACAAGTGAAAAGTAGGTTGTATTCACCAAAGACAGGACCCGTTTCCTCAGCTGGTTCATTAGCAGTATTAAAATAAACCCCAACAAGTTCTCGGAGGCGTATTTTAATACTAGCAACAAGTTGTCAGCACAGCTTTGACCCAGAAAAGAAATATTGATACAGAGAGAACAAGAGCCTGTGGGAAAAAACGGACACTTTTCCCATGCTCGTGTAGATCACCTGCACCCAACCCTAGCCCTACCTCGCATCCTAACCCTAACCCTGATTAATATTTTAACAGTGGGGGCAAGCCCCCACACCCTCATTATTATCCTCAACCCCTAAACCCTAACCACCCTAACCCTAACCTATGTTCACTGTTTGTTTGGCACTGTTTTGATCAGGTCTCTATGTTAGGGTAAGCACAAGTGCTTACCCTAACGAGACCTGACCAAAACAGTGCTTATTACTATATTTGGTCATAACCCTAATTTTAGATTAGGATTAAGCGGAGGCACCACTGGAAAGAGGGAAAAAAATAAAGGGGCCTAG
Source organism: Gymnopus androsaceus JB14 (assembly GCA_009733575.1). NCBI lineage: Eukaryota > Fungi > Basidiomycota > Agaricomycetes > Agaricales > Omphalotaceae > Gymnopus > Gymnopus androsaceus. The sequence goes on from ML769564.1 coordinate 13,685, forward strand.
CCATTTCCGTTTTTTCCCACGGCTCCTAGTTCCCGAGATATGGCCCCATCTTATCATACTACGGTTAGGGTTCCCTGGGCATATTTGGCTGGCTGACAACTTGTCGCTAGTATTAAAATACGCCTCCGAGAACTTGTAGGGGTTTATTTTAATACCGCTATAGCCTCTGGTGGTTTCCTCTTCCTTTGCTCGGTCATCCCCGACTTCGGCTTGGGTGCTGGCCCTTCTACAATCTCGACCCCCGAGTCGGATCCGTCCACCATTTTTGAGAACTTCAGACAACAAGTTAGCTCGGCTCGGAAAAGAATAGCCGACAGGAAAAAACTTACTTTCTTTTTACCACCCCGTGCACCCAACCGACTACTTTCGGCCACCTTTGCGGCAGCCGCATCCTTATCCTTCTTCTTCTGCTCCGCAATGATTTTTTCCTCCCCTGCACGCATCTCAGCGATTGCCTTATCGGCAGTCTTCTCGGCTGACTGATGACGCCTTGTGCATTCCTCTTCCTCGGCCCGAGCCTTAGCCTCAGCCTCCTCTTCACGAGCCTTCCGTTCAGCTTCCTCCTTGGCCAAACGTTCTTCTTCGGCTTTCCTCTCGGCCTCTTCCTTTGCGAGACGCTCTTCTTCAGCTTTTCTCTCGGCCTCCTCATGGGCGAGCCGATCTGCCTCCTCGCCACCTGAGGCTCTGGGCTTATTAAAATAAAGCCCGACAACTTGTCGTAGGTGCATTTTAATATTTGCGACAGCTATATAGAGCCTACAGTACTGACAGGGGAACCCTAACCATAGTATGATAAGATGGGGCCATATCTCGGGAACGAGGGACCGTGAGAAAAAACGGAAATGGCTATACCCCGTTATTTTCGGCCCTCTTTCTGATGGTGGTATTAATTTAACCCTAACCCTAAAAGTGAATTATGCCAAAAAAGGAAATTTTAGCACTGTTTTGGTCAGGTCTTGTTAGGGTGAGCACAAGTGCTCACCCTAACAAGACCTGACCAAAACAGTGCCAAACAAACAGTGCACATAGGTTAGGGTTAGGTGGTTAGGGTTTAGGGGTTAAGGATAAAAATGGGGGTGTGGGGGCTTGCCCCCACTGTTATAATATTAGTCATCATTAGGTTAGGATGTGAGGTAGGGTTAGGGTTGGGTGCAGGTGACCTGTATGAGCATGAGAAAAGTGTCCTTTTTTTCCCATGGGCTCTCGTTCTCTCTGTATAGATATTACAACTTTGGTGCTGACAAGTTGTCCCAAATATTAAAATGTACCTCCGAGAACTTGTCAGGGTTTATTTTAATACTGCTAAAGAACCAGCTGTCCTTGCGAGCAATTCGGGCCGCTTCTTTTCTCATGTGCCAAATCTTCTCCTTCTTGTCCTTGGCAGTGGCAAGAGCTTTCTCCATCGCTGCGATATCGATGTTGTCGTTGGGGATGGGAGCAGTGGGATCGAAGTCAGACATGGTGGCAGGGAAGAAAGGAAATTTTTACAAGTCCAACAAAATGGTTCTGATTTTATAGCCATCACGGCGATCAAAGCCATGAGGCAGATCTTAACAAGATTCATTCCACTTCAGGCTGCCCCAACTTATATCTTCTTAGTTAGACCAAAGTGTAACAATCCACTATCTAATATGAAGTAAATCCACAGGAAATCCAGGGCCCTGGATTCCAGGGGCCAGCCTGGAATCCATGGTGTGACAGGTGTCACACTATATGGAATCCATGGTCTGTGGAATCCATGGACTACACAATGAAGTAGCCACAGACTAATAAATACAGCATAGTGGTGTATGGATTCCACACACTATGAACTATAGTAGTTCATGGAATCCATGTGCTACTATAGTTTGTAGTGCAGGGGTTCAATTCAATCTGACAATGAAAATTGCTACTGGTTCCATGGGTCATTCATTACATCTTAAAAGATTCAATGCACCCAAAGATTTCACTCATTTCAGACAGTTGAAAAGCTCTTGTGAGATATTTCCAGTCATTTTAGATGGCTGAAAGGACTCTGCTCACTTGAGATGAACATATTTTTGAGTAAAATTAAATGGTACCATTCAATCTGATGATGAAAATCACTACCGATTCCGGTACAGTGGTGGTACTTAGATTAGTCATTTAATACACCCTAAAATACTCATTGCATTGTAAAAATTTAGAATAAGTACCTGCAGGTGCATATATACAATGGAACCAGTGAAGAAGCCCTAGATTGGGTTTTTCTCAGGTGCTTGGTTTCCTGAGTGGGACGGAGCAATAATATTCAGAAAGGGACAGAGAGCTCATTCATACACTACTACATGGATTCCATACACTACAATATTTTAGTCATGGATCCATAGACTTACATTGAGTAGTTCATGGATTCCAAGACTATGATAATTTCTAGTCCATAGATTCCACACACTACTACATGGATTCCATAGACTGCAACATTTTGTGGTCCATGGATTCCACAGACCATGGATTCCATAGACAACTACATTTTGTAGTCCGTGGATTCCACAGACCATGGATTCCATAGACTACTATATTTTGTAGTCCATGGATTCCACAGACCATGGATTCCATATAGTGTGACACCTGTCACACCATGGATTTCCTGTGGATTTACTTCATATTAGATAGTGGATTGTTACACTTTGGTCTAACTAAGAAGATATAAATTGGGGCAGCCTGGAATGTTCATTCCGATCACTATTCCATCAACAGAACTCTGATCTTTTTCAAAGTCAGATTTCGGACATCATCTTAGCCGTCGAGGGCTCCGGCTAAGAGGGGGATACTGTTACGACCATGCTGGCTACGGCCGGTACACTTACCAAGACGACCGAGATCCCTCTGTACTTATATCGGATATTTTCTTTTAAGTGACTGAGCCAGTCGGGCCGGTCACCTTGGTCCTTTTCAGTCCGTTTCTTATTGTTTTCTATTCACTCTCACGTTTAACAATTACTCTAACTGAAAGACAATTACTTATTATTCTCCTTCCCGGCCGACTGATATTGTACGGGAAGCTATTATCTTTATTTAACAATAAGGACTACCATATATAAGCCGACTAATCTTGTATAGTAGTCTTTAGTTTAAATATCAACTTGGATTAACCCTATACTCGACTCAACACCTTCCGGCCTTGATCCTTTACTCACCGACGACCTTCGGCATTGTCAAGTCCATCTCGGACATCTTTACCAACGACCTTCGGTGTCGTTGCTTCCATTCCCTTCAGGACCATTCGGCGTAGCGAGGGTCCGTCCTAATAGACGGTCTGCGGTCCGCTTCCTTCTCATGTCTCCGGTCGGCAACTATTTTGGTTGCCTCGGTTTATACTTTGGTCCGACCCGGATTGACTTCTTTCAGGTCCGGCTCCCCTCCGGTAGCACGGTCCTAACATATACACCAGGAAATACCCTGATCATATACAGTCATAGAGCGCTTACCAAGACATGCAATTAAAAATATATATATTGCATAGGAAGGAGACAGAATTAGGCCTTGGGGACCACACCATGAGAAAGAAGGGTATCGAAAACCCTTGTACACAATGTTTCACATTTTTAGAGTCCCATTTGAATGCACAAAAAAAGGATCATTTGCAGCTGTTGGAATCAGACCGGAACCGGCCACCGAGACACTCTGTCACAGAGGCATATTATCAACATATTATGCCAATCCAGGTCCATGGAGCTATATTATCTTTATAATTACTCTCAAATAAACATTCTCTGGCTATGCCTGAAGGAGGAATGAGCCATTTACTGGTATTTAGTGGACCTGCCAACATGTGACATAGTGTGACATATTCTTCTCCAAGAGGGAAATTGGGCATATCACAACCAAAAGAGCACAGAACCTAAGCAAATTATATATTGCCAAGTTTGGATTCACAAGATGAATGTATCTAAAGCAAAATCAGCACTCAAGAGTAAGTTTTACAGTCGCCCTACACCAAAAACAAATTTGAGCAGTGCACAGAATCTCACAAATGTGCTCGCCCTGAACCAAGTAGTTGTTTAACTATCTTTGTGTGGATATATATTGTATATAGGATCATTCTACATATTTGGAGATACTTTTTAGCTATCTCCAGGCCCCAGAGCCTGAGCTTTAAGCAAGTGTCTCGGTGAGTGGGGGTGTCTCGGTAAGTGCTCTATGACTGTATGTCCCATATGCCCTGTATGTCCTAAGCTTGATCAGTTCTTGCCAGTCAAGTCCAGAAGAGAGGGAAATGAAAGAAAGCCCTGCACAGTGGAAGTACCATGCAGTGGGCTTGTGGGAGCAAAAAGGAAGGGGTTTGGGGGAACCTAGGTTCCCCCAATGCACCACGTGCAGTGGCTGCCCCAGGGTCGGTGCCCTGTAAGAGTCCCATAAATATTATTTTACTTCCAGTCTCCCAGAGCTGACTATGATTGGACTGGGGCATTTCCTGCAACACAATTTTTCTCGTTTTGTGTGGAGCTGGATAAGACAACTGATACAGTGGGACAGAAGGTGCTTGTAAAGCAGGTGAATTGCATCAGTAAATACCACTTTTCCTCTGCGGGGACAGCATAACTGGCTCCACCAGCTCAAAAGCCACAGCTTGATGAACCACAGCAATACTATCCATTACCGGTATTCCCACCACAGATGCGGGCAGGTTTCTCCTAGAAAAACCGCATTTGTTATCATGCACTGTACAAGGTTCCAAATTAATCTATTCCTTCTTCCCAGCAATCTCTCTCTCCTTGCAGCAGCAGCAGCTTTTTTACCAAAATACATACACAAATGTGACCACTAACACTGAAATCTACGGTACTGGCAATAGTATCCATAGGAAAGGTACCAAAATGCATCATTCCATCAGTCACTGCAATGAACAACTCATTCTTCCACAGTATGCCAAGGGCCAAATATTTGGCTTATGACATGGGTAAGTAGTAAATTGAAACTTTGCCTACAAATGGGACAGGTACTTATATGTAGAAGAGCCATCATGATAAGCAATAAATCAGAAAATGAATCCAACAAGGAGACAAGATGAAATCATTGAAATTTGGAAATGAGAGGCATGCAAACCTGCACAATATAGAAAAAATTGTTGGAATGGCAAGCCACATCAGCAAAAACTGGATGTTTGCTGGAGCAGTCAGAGCATTGAATTATGCTCTGGAGAGCTCTGGAGACTCTGGCTGCTCTGGCTGCTCCGAACTGTCAGACTCAGAGCTAATTTGGACTGATGGGCTGATTTGCACTTGACATGTTGGTCATTTGCCCAAAATAGAAGGAAGTGTTACCATTGCCGACTGTTTTCATTTACTTATATCACATAACTGTCAATGATGCAATGATGCTGTAAACTGTTATATACTTATATAAAATGCTGGCCATCCAACGCAAAGTAGAACTTGAACTTTTTTTTCTGACCCTCCCTCACGCTCATGCTCCAGCCTCCCAGTGTCATGGCATGTAATCTTTCTCTGCTGTAAGTCCTTACCATATAAGTTTTTGTTCAATTGTTGATTAATTGCAAAATCCAGGGAATTGCAGGAATTGCAGAGCTGGGGGCAGAGAGAGCTGAAATTGGGAGACTCAAGTTGCGTGTTGAGAAATATCAGGAAACTTTTCTCAGAACAGGCAAGCGGGTGCCTCTGTTGTATATACATATATAGTGAATTGAATGATGACTATGTAATTGTTAATTCATCAGCGAAACCTGGGTTTCAAACTGCTTTCATGCTCCAGAGAGCTACAGAGCGCTCTGGAGACCCTACCTTGCTTAGCCGGACACCCGGGTTTTGCAGACGTTCATGATTACTAAGGGTTTCATAGCTCTCTGGAGCACTCTGGAGCTACTACCCTTGCTTTGGCTGCTCCAGAAGCTCTGGGTGCTCTGGGTGCTCTGGAGAGCTCTGGAGAGCTCTGGAGAATATCCAGGTTTTGCTGATGCAGAACAGTCCGGAACTCTACTTGCCTAGTAGTTTGATATTATTTATTATTGGTTGATAATTACTATAGATGTAGATAGTATTACTATACATATAGCAGCACAGCCACAACTGCAGCTAGTGCACAGCTTGCACATTGATATACATCAATGCACAGTACTGCGGACTGCGGAAATATAATTTGTACAGTATATAAAGGGCTCATCTGAGCTCACTATCAAATAACAATAGTTTTTACCCCACCAAATAATATTCAGCAAGACATAGCCTTCTAATAGGTTATGGGCCCTGACCTTGACTGAATATAAATAGATATCTTTGAGACTACTCATCACAACAAGTATTGAACTCAACAACTTTGAATCTAACATCTAAATTTACCTAAAATGTCTACTAGTAATAAGTACAAGCAACTCTAAGCTTGGGGATTACTTCCTCTGTTTGCCTAAGTGCAATGCTGATGGTTCTAATAATTAATTGGGTCATATATTGTGAGCAATTTATCTTTGCAGTTGAAGCTGCCGGACTTCAGGATTATTTGTCTGAAACGGCAGTCCCCACTTCAAAGCCATCTGTTGCTGATGCTTCTAATGTAACATCAACAGAGAAAGCTGCTATTGAAGCATGGGAAAAGACAATGAAGATATGGACAACTGAATCAGCAGTAATTAAGCAAGGCATAGCGAGTACATTACCAGACTCACTATTCTTGAAGATTAAAGGTGAAACTTTGGTAGGAAAGATGTGGAAAAAGTTGGTAGATGAATTTGAAAAGAAATCAAAGATGATGATGGTGGATTTAAGGTGCAAGCTACAAGATGAGCAGTGCGTAAATGATGGTGATGTAAGAGACTACATTACCTGTGTGATTGCAATTCATGAAGATCTCATTGCAATGGGAGCAGATCCCGGCAATGACAGTTTCATTGCAATAATTATGACTGCTGTACCAAGGTCATATGATCCCTACCTTGCTGCAATTACAGCAATAGCATCATCCTTAAGCAGACCATTGATGTGGACACCTATATTAGAGGTATCCAGGATGAGGCAGATAGATGTAACCTCTGCAAACAAGAAATCAGTTAGATGTTATAACTGTGGTAAGATTGGTCATATGAAGCGTGATTGCTTCAAGGAAGGAGGAGGAAAGGAAGGCCAGTGGCCAAAGAACTGGAATAAGGGAAAAGGTAAAGAACAAGTAAATTTTGCAGATGATGATCTCTCTGCATGGCATGTGACTGAGATGTCAGACACTGAATGGGAAGCAATGGATCAGGAAAACCTTTCAGGATAGGTTGAGCCTAGGGAAGACCTAGATAATGTCAATGAACAGTTGGGAGGTATACATGGGATGTATTTCAATGATGAATACCTGTGGTCCAAACAATGAATTACTAACTGGTTCATGTAGAAGCTCAGAGTTAGGACAGAACTCACCTGAAGTATGTTTCTTACATAGTACTGTGGATTACAGTGATACAGAATCTGAGGATGCCAATTTGATGCCTAGCCTGCAGAATATTTCAGGCAGAAGTGTAGATTCAATAGATTGGACTGCTGAACCTGATGATGACAATGTCTGGTTTAGTGACATTGACGAGACTGAGATCCCTGACCTACAAGAGGTAGAGGATGACTCAGATAATGAAGAAGATCAAGAGGTAAGAAAGTATTTACCAGAGCAGCCTATCTTAATAGAATTTAATGTTCCTGATGAAAGTGCTATACAAAGACAGCAACTAGAGGATGTTGAATGTACAGAAATCATTGTTGATGATTTCAGGAAAGCACTTACTGGATATGATAGTGTATTCTTGGAAAATGCTGAGAAATTTTTGAGTGGAGTCTGAGCTCTATGAATCAGGTGCATCATGCCTTATATCTCCATATAAGGAAAAGTTTATCAACTTTATCCCTATTGCACCCAAAGGTGTAAGATCTGCTGATAGTGGAACATTTGAAGCCATTGGAAGAGGAGACATGCATGTTACAATTCCAGGTAAGGGAAAATCAGCTAAAGTACTGATGAAAGATGTTTTATATGCACCAAAACTTGGAGCCACCCTAGTGTCAATTAGCTGTATAGCTGCAGCTAGAGGTGCAGTGCTATTTCAAGGAGATACCTGCAAGATATATGACAAGAAAGATAAAGTTTTAGGTGAAATTCAGTGTAAGAATGGGTTATATCAGGTAACTCATGAATCAAAAGCTCATGCAATGGCTGCAAAGACTGTAAAAATTACAGTGAATGCACTACATCATTGACTAGGTCATATAGCACCTGAAGCATGTCGAAAAATGGTCAAGGATGGTCTTATTGAAGGCATTGAACTTGACGAGTCAGAAACTGTTAAAACTTGTAATACATGTGAGTATGAAAAGAAGACATGCAAACCTGTTAAAAAACAGCGGGAGCAGAATCAAGCAGAAAATATAGGAGATCTTATACATCCAGATGTATGGGGTCCAGCTCCAGTACAAACACCAAGTCATAAACAGTATTATTGTTCTTTTACAGATGATCATTCAAGATGGTCTATTGCTTACCTCCTCAGAACAAAGGATGAAACATTTGAAGCCTTTAAGCAGTTTTGTGCCTGGTTGTGGCGACAAAAGCACATTAGAGTAAAGGTATTAGGCTCAGATAGAGGGGGAGAATATTTAAGTGGTACATTTGATAAATATATGGCAGAAGAAGGTATGAAAAGAGACCTTACTGTTCATGATACCCCAGAACATAATGGAGTCGCTGAGAGATTCAACAGAACACTTTTGGAAAGAATTAGAGCAATGCTACATTCTAGTGGATTGCCAAGGAATTTATGGGGAGAAGCTTTGAAACATGAAATATGGTTAAAGAACTGGTCAGTAACACGTGCATTAGGTAATAAAACACCTTATGAGGTCATGTTTGGTGAGAAACCAAATTTATCTCACATTCGGGAGTGCGGAGCAAAGGTATGGGTACATGATGATACCAATCCAAAACTTGAACGAAGGGCAAGAATTGGGCACTGGCTTGGATTTGATCTAGAGTCCAGTGGACATAGGATTTATTGGCCAGAAAATCAAAAGATATCAGTGGAAAGGAGCATTAAATTTGATCAGGATGCACCAACATTTGTGCCTGGTGGGATTCAGCATGAGGGGGAGAATGAAGGATTCATTCCGAAACCAATCCAGCCAGAAACAGAAAATAAAAATTCCAGCTCAAATGCATCAACTCCAGTACATTCAGCTCCAAATACACCATTGAATGCAGCAAAACCAGTAAGCTTACCAGTACCTCAACCTGCCCCCGCAATTCTTCCAATATTACCTGAAACTCCCAAAGCTAAACCCAGACCAAGATATGATGTCTCTTCACAACTAAGTGAAGAGAATATCATAGAAGGACCAAGGACACATACTGCAACTCGAAAAGTACAGGATTTACTTAGTGGTGAAGGCCGTACAGACAACAGGCCATCTGCACCTATAGTTACAACAGGAATTCAACTCCCAGCTCCAGAACCAAAAGAAGACCAGGATAATGCAATGGAATTTGGACTTGCAGCAGCTTCAGTCGAGGCTGAAGGTCTTGAACCATCTTATGAGGAAGCCAAACAGAGAGCTGACTGGGAGAAATCAAGGGGTGTTCAACCCACTAAGTCCCGACATGACCTTGTTTTTGGGTCATAAGGATTCATGAAGCCCTCCCCCCTTCCACTGCCTATATATAGTAAAATTTTCCCACACTTCGGAGAATTTCCAACTTCAAATTTGTATTACATAACAATTTTTTCTCCTTTGCACCTTTAAACAACATTTTCAGAGGCAATTAATACACAGCAGTTCATCTAATTTCAATTCAACCTGGTGAAAGTGCATTTGCATTGACAATATTTTTTGATGGAGGTGCTAAATTGGTACTAAAATGCATCATATTCTATAGAATCCATGTTTTTCAGGGAGATTTGAGATGCTGAGTGCTTTAAATAGTTTTTATAGCCTTATTTCAGTAGTTGAATTAACCTAAAACGCCCCCCAGAGCCTCAATAGTATGAAAAATGTTTTGGCCATAAAGATTGAATTGCAAACCTTACTTGATGCTGGAACATGGCAAGTTGTTCCTAGGCCAACAGACCACAATGTGGTGGACTGCAAATGGGCATTGAAAATTCAAGTAAAGGATGGGAACATTGATAAGTATAAGGCAAGATTAGTTGCAAAAGGGTTTACCCAAGTTGAAGGAGTGGATTTCTTTGAAACTTTTGCACCAGCTGCAAAACTTGCCTCATTTTTTTCAATCCTTGCAATTGCTGCCAGAAATAATTGGGATATTGAAGTCCTAGACTTTCATGGAGCATACTTAAATGCATCATTTAGTGATGATGAACTTATCTTTATGGAGCAACCTCCAGACATTAATTTTGCAGACAGGGATAAATATGTCCTTAAGTTCAAGAAGACTTTGTATGGACTATAAAAATCTGGTTGCAAATGGTATGAGATGCTTAGAAGCAGTCTCAAGGAAATTGGTTTCACACCCCTAGAGAAGGATCATGCAGTCTTTAGACATGTCATTGGATCAGATATCATCATTTTAGCAATTCATGTGGATGATGTTGTAATGACAGGAACCTCTCCCAAATTAATCTGTGAAACTCAGGCTAAGATCTCGCAAAAATATCAAGTCACCCTTCTGGGACCAATTGATTGGTTACTTGATATAAAAGTAACTAGAGATTGTGAAAATCGGAGAATTTCCCTATCACAAGAAGCAAACAAGAAGCATTCATTGAATCAGCCCTTAGAGAATTGTAAACCACTTGCGACACCCATGGACCCAAATGTACACCTTTCAAAGGACCAATGTCCTACTGATCCTCTTGAAATTGCAGAAATGGCTCATTTACCATTCCGCAAAGGTACTGTCAGCGACTAGTTCCCCACAACACAAGGTACCAGGCGTCATGACTTCTGACTTAGGCAAAAACAAGAACGATGAGGAAAAGAGAAAAAGATGATATTGAGAACTAGGAGGTATTGACGAGATTGAAGCTAAGGACTAAGCTACAGCTACAACTACTATATATACTAAAGCACAAACCCTAAGCCCTATACCCTATACCCTAACCGTGTGGTAACAATGCATGAAACAATGAAAAGACAACAAGTAAATGACAATAAGTAATAATGGGTCGATCGTATGAGTATGGACAAGTTAGCATGTGTTATGATCGGAAACAATCATACTCTGATCGACCGAACCTATGATATGCCAATTTTTCGGCTAAGGCTAGAACTGCGCAGAACCAATAATCCTAGGTTCTGTTAGTAACAAGACATGGTCAATAAGAGAACTATAGTGAGCCCGAGCTGATAATTAAAATCTACCAAGGACCTATTCTACCCAAGAGGTTGCAGAGTAATGGTACGCACAATGGTACCATACTTAACTTTGTGAATGCGCCTCAATCAAAGTCCTATGCGCGGTATGGTGTAGCGAGGCAAGCTTGTTGGATAACAAGCTGCTGACTGAGGCAGATAAACGAGCCCACATACCAGTTATACTAGGCTAGGTCATTGAAGGATACACCCAAGGGATCGAAGTCTTAACGAGGCATTGCTTCCGCAATCAGCTCACCGAGGAGTCTAAACGACACTCAAGTTTATTAAACCAAGCAAGGTGGACCAAGATGAGGAAGTACCCTAACGAGTACCCTCAAAGTTGACGCTTGCTGGAAAGCACCCAGGCAGATAGCCGCGGCAGTCCAACGCGGCCACATGACCCACTTGCTGTAGCTACTTCTAGAGCACGGAAGGACCAAGGAGTGTTTCTATCTGAGCCTCAGCGTTTTACCGAGATCCATATGCTACCAGGCATCTAGACTCAAGACTGCGCAGAACTGGGGATAATAACCAGTCTCCCATTGGCAAGGAAAAACATAGAAATACTTCCAAGGGCTGTTCTGTTAAAGGAACTGGCAAGCCTTGTAAAAAAGGCAAATGACTTGAGTTGATTCAGACCAAAATCCCAAAAGTCGACCCAATCAAGGAAGACAAATGAACAAGGCAGGAAAACGTCAAGGCAAAACCATAGTATACATGCATATATGGACATTATTTATCTTTTTCTATTTTACTTACTCTGTTTCATCCTATCTCACACTCTCTCATTTTCCTATTTTATTATATCTCGCTCAGTATATAAGGGTAACTATTCTATCTTGGAATGACAAGTTAGACTTGATACCTGAAACGCAGTTCTATCTTAGGACCTGTAGTGATTAATACACGCTCAGACGCGTCTGCATTGTCCTCTGCAACCTTTGAAACGGGTGGCCTTCTTGTAACCTCGATAATACTGAGGCAATTCATTCTACTTCCCGGCTATTAAGTCGAGCATTCCTGGTTTTCATCTCGAAGAGAGGTCACATCAGTCTTAGGACCGCAGGTGGAGTCTAACGTGCACACCTCGACGAGCCCATTGTTGATTAGGAAAGGTCTTGGACCCAAGTGTCGGCTTGGTCTAGTTTTAGGGAGGAAGCTTCTTGGAGTGTTACCTAGCTTTACCAACAGATTCTACCCCTTGCCCGCTCTTCGCTGAGTGTGTTAAAAATGCCTACTCGAGTGACTTGCGCGGCGGTCGTATAAGCTTGTTAGGTAACTCGCGGGAATCCCTGAGAGTTGGAGTATCATTGCGCGGCAATGTAAAGGCTCCCGAGATATGCAAAGTCGTTTGCTGAGTCGGCGCACTTGACCCGTGCTTTGGTGTTTCACCGCGGATACGCAAAGTCATTTGTTGAGTTGGTGTACTTGACCTGTGCTTTGGTGTTTGCTTTCCCCTCGATTAGTTCAGCGCATCGTCGTACGTTAGTTGGCTTTTCAAAACCTCCCTCCAAATATAAAACCTTGTTCATCGCGCACTATCTGTGTCAACTGTCAAGTGCTTTTCTCTTTGCAATCAATTAGTAGTTGAGGGAACCTTCAACAACCTCCTTCCTCGCATTAAATTAAACCTTTTGGATTGTATCTGATTGGGGTGATTGTTGTTTGGTTGGTTTTCATACCTAGCACAAACCTAACTCATCATCTGGAGCCCACCGCGAGGGAGCTACTTTTGATTGAAAAATTATTAAGCACAAGTAACTGTTGATCAGTCAGTGCGCTAAAAAGGATTCACCGTTGCAGTCAAAATTTCTGGCTCATTGCATAATCCACCAGCTGGTAGAAGTACACGTAACTCCAGCAAACAGCCACTACCGCCTGATAGAAAATCTGACACACTACTGAAAAGGAAGCCAAAGGTACCTTCGTACCCACAGCCACCCTATCCGCAGACGCCCGAGGACAGAACTACAGCGAGAGTAGCACCACGAGCTCCTTGTTCAACTAGAACTTTGCCATCAACTAGACCTTCACCTGTACCCGAGGAAGAGCGTAACAGCCCATCCTTAGTGACTATAGAGGAAGTTCTTGCTAGCCGAGCAGAATCATCTACGAGTCGAGCCCCGCGTTCACCAAAAGGGAATTCATCTCGGAATAGATTATCAGACGAATCGATCAGACGACGAAGAGTTTCAGACACCTATCATCGAGACAAGACCCACCAAGCAAGTCCCACAAAGACAAACTCAAACCCCACAAGCTACAAGAATGTCTATACCTACGACAATCAGTAACATTAAAGTTCAGCTCACGCCGGGAGCCGATGCTTGAACTTCAAAATGACAAGCTCCCGAGCATTCATAAAAAGGCCCCGCCCGAGTTCAATGGTGATAAGCCCGAGAATTTGTTGGCATGGCTAGCTGCTTGCGAAGCACTCTTTGCGTTGAATAAAATCACAGAGGATACTGCTAAGAAGTTCCTTGCTGTGAGTTGGATGTCGTACGTGACACAGCTTGAATGGAAGGACAATCCTGATCGTGACTAGTGCAACGACTACATGGGAAGACTTCCAACAAATGTTGAAGAAAGGCTACCCTGAGACCGCGAGTGAAGAAATAGGATCGAAACAGAGAATCGAGAAGTTAGTAAAGAGTGTTGGAATCATATATAGGAACGAGTTGCAGAAGATCCAGAAGTTCATTAAGGGCTTTCAGTATCAAAGCAAATAAACTCATGAGTGGACTGCAGCCTGTACTCTCGAATAACGAGGCAGTACGATGGTTCCTCACGGCGTTCGATGGTTCCTTCGTGAATACTATTCTCGACAAAGCTGAAGTAGATCCAAAGAATAGAGTTGATCGAAGAGAAGATGATCCTTTCACTTTGAAGGAAATCATTGAATCTGCAGAGAAACAAGCAAGATTGTGGAAGGGTTATTCTACATCGTTGATCTCGACAAGCGAACCTGCTGTCGCGGCCACGGTGTACAACCCTGATGTAGTCACAGGGAATGCAAAGGTTAAAGGAGAACCTGACAATGAATGGGGGAGGAAAGTCTCTCTTTTGAAGGATCGTCATGACGTGGAAATAAAACACCATGATCAAAAGCTCTCCGCGATCGAGCAATCTCTGGCAGCGTTAAAGAATAGCGTCAAGTCGATAGCTAGAGGAGCACCCAGTTCATCACGGGCGCCCTCCTACCCACAGCAATCCTCGTCTAGCTCTTACTTACCGCAGCCAACTAGCAAACCATCATCATTTACTCCGGCTAAGTCTACAGCTATTGGAGACATGATGTGTTACTTCTGTCGAGAAAAGGGGCATGGAGTCAGGATGTGTCCAAGCATTGAAGATCTAAAGTCCAAGGGAATTCTAGTCATGAAAGATGGCACAAATCAGATGATGCTCAAGGATGGAGGATATATGCCTCGGGACGACGACAAAATGTCGCGGAAGGACAAAGTCCTTCAAATTGCCAGACAGAGAGGGTGGATGGTCGAGGACCAGTCTAGTTACTTCTTTGAAGAACCAGACAATCCGCTTCCCCGAGAAAGTATTTTATCAGGAGCCTGCTGAAGGTTCTCAAGGCATTAACCTGGACGCCTTCAGTAAGCACCGGTTTAATTTCTTCCTGAACAAATCTGAGAGTGAAGAGAATGATAAAATGATTGGGAAAGATGCGGCTGACGCTTGGTCGAAAAACTACTAAGCTTGATGAAGGTTTCCACCGAATGGGAAAACCTAGTAGGATGGGTAAGAAACTGGAGGGCACAACTACACAAATAAAACCCACATCTCGCAAAATGGAAGTTGTTATTCCAAAACCCAAAACTTTTTAATCAAGAGGTATACAAGCCTTTTGATCTCAACGCTAAGGAAAAATCAAGTGAGGCAACGGAAAAAGAAAAGATTAAAGTGGCACCGAAGCAAGTACACTTCGAGACTTCTTCAAGTGACTCTGAAGATGAAAGCGAGGCAGAGGTTTCAACACCTGGCACCACGGTACCATCAAAGGAACAAGTTGAAAAGGCTGTGCAACCAGCTACTAGACCCTTTGACAGTATAAAACCACTTACAGTTACTCCTATTCCGAGGGACTTACCTAAAGGTGTGCTCCCTGCCCCGCGACAAAGTATGAATCCCAGTAAACCACCGAATCAGACCTTGAAGAAAAAGGATGGCCCAGCATATAAGCTACAGAGCCCTAATTATCAACCTGGTTTGGTTGAGGAGGTTGCTGATTGGATTCTTTCAACCCCAATCTCAGTTACGACTGGCGAGATGTTCGAACTCTCTCCTCAGTTGAAAAAGCTGATGATTAGGAAGAACCGCAACTCTCGAGTTCTGATTCAGAAAGCCAGTCAGTTCCTTTACGAAGTACCTGACCCAGATGATGTTTCATCAAGGAAGGATAGGTTCACTGATCTGCCCGATGCAACTATGCCTCTAGCAGCCCAGTGGATCGAGATTACTGATATGGCTCTGGGTGAAATCAAAGTCTTAGAAGAGGACAAAGGTGGTTTAGCAAAAGGATCCTATGTTCATCGCAATGTCATTGAAATGTTTAAGCAAGATTTACCGGAGAATAATCCTTGACAAAAGATAACAATTGTCAAAAGAACGTTCGTAACATTACCCCCTCTTTAGGACGTGATTTCCACATCGCGCAAGCTTTGCTGTCATTGATTCTGTAGGTAAGGAAGTTGGAATTGGTGTTGTTAATGATTCAGGGATAGGGCGAAATAGATGTTTGGGGAATAATGACATGGGTATTTCGAGTTTTCGAATTTCCTTTGAGCGTGGTTTAGCGGGGTATTTGTTATGAAATTCCTTGATAGCTTCCTTTGCTTTATCAAGATTCGACACTGGTTCCCATGTCATTTTGTGTGGTTTGTATCCTTTCCATTTGAGTTTATACAACACCTTCTTACTTCTCTTATTCTGCTTTGAATCAACTATTTCTTCAACTTCGTACTCTGGTTCTTCTCCTTCAATCTCTATGGGAGGTGGGTTGGTATTTTGGGGTTGGTTTGGGAATTGTGGGGGATGATACGGCGTGAGGATAACTTCATTGAAAACGTTATGAACATTTCTCCATGTTTTCGGGATTTTGAGTTTGTATGAACTACGACCAACTTTCTCTAGTACTTCGAAGGGTCCAAAACGTTTGTCATCCAATTTCTTCATTGGGCAACTTGTCGTAATGTTTATCCCTTCGAGCCACACTTTGTCTCCTACTTTGTATTCTCTTGACTCGCTATGTTTTTGGTCATAGTAGCGAGTCATGTCTTCAGCTGCTTTCTTTAGTGCTGAGCCTACTTCATCTCGTACTTTCTTCATACTGTCTGTGAACTCTTGAGCTGAGGGATTAGAGGATTTCTCCTTTGGTGCAGTGCCTTTATAGGGGTGACGACCCATATCGGCAAAGAAGGGAGTAACTTTCGTAGCGGAGTGAACTCTATCATTACATGCAAATACGGCTGTAGGTAACCATTCATGCCAGTCTGACTGGTGGTAATTGATAAACAAATGAGGATAATGTTCGGTTTCTTGGTTTATTTGTTCAGTTTGTCCATTAGTTTCTGGATGGTATGCCGTTGTGAAGTTTGCTTCGATTCCAAGTTGCTTGTAGAGTTCCTTCATAAAACCCGAATGGAATTGTGGGCCTCAATTGTGTACAATCTTTCAGAAGAGTCCATGAATAGGAAAGATCTTTTCCCTGTACATGTGTGCCATGCCTTCTGATGTTAGTGACATATGAGTGGGAAGAAGTCTAATTCGCTTTGTATAGTGATCAGCGAATACAGCAATGGGGTCAAATCCTCCTGCCTCCGGTAGTTTCCCAATCAGATCAACTCCTACAAATTCTCAAGGTCCGGATGGTACGTTATGGGGATTAAGGTGTCTGACAGGTTTGTTCTGATGGATTTTTGTGGCTTGGCATTTTTCAGACCCTTTTATGTACATTCGGATGTCATTTCCCATTCCCAGCCACCAGTAGTCACGAGTAACTAACTCCCACGTTTTGTATTGACCTGGATGTCCTCCAAGGATTGAGTCGTGGTGTTTTTGTATGATTTCTCCTCGTAATTCTTGGTTCTTTGGGATATAGATACAATTTTTCCACGTAACAATTCCATCATGTTTGTTAACCCAATATTTGTCTTTTCCATTTAGAGCTTTGACCACTGCTTTGTCCATGTTGTTGACATATTTTTTGATTTTGTCAATTATGGCATCTTCTGGACTTTCAGTTTCACGGATTATATTGATGAAAAACTCGGGTTTTAGAACAATAATGTCTTTGTTGTCATTCACCCCCATCTTGAGGTTTTTCACCCTTGACAAAGCATCTGCTTTTCCCATAGAGGTTCCTGGTTTGTGATGAAAAACGAATTCGTACTCGGATAGTTCTGTAACCCAACGTGCTTGTTGTCAATTGAATTTCTGGGGTTTACGGAAGTATTGGAGATTCTGGTGATCAGTCCATATTTCAAATGGTTCCCAAGCGCCCATAAGGTACTGGCGCCATTCTGATAGTGAATCCATAATAGCCATCATTTCTTTATCATAAATCTCGTAGTTTCACTCAATGTCATTGAGAGAGCAAGATCTAAAGGCTACTGGTCTCCATTTTCCATTGACTTGTTGGGATAGTACAGCACCATTAGCAAAGTCAGATGAATCGGCTTCTACTCGGAATTTCCCATTGTCTAAGGGAATCACTAGTGTAATGTCTTCAGCGATTCTTGTCTTTAGAGTTTCGAAGGCTTGAAACTCTTCAGAACCCCATGACCATTCCGCATTTCCAGTGAGTTTGCTAAGTGGTCTAGCAACATGACTGAACCCTCGAATGAAGCGTCTAAAGAAGTTACAGAATCCTGAAAAGGATTGTATATTGCATTTCTTCTTTGGGATTGGCCAGTCTTTGATGGCTTTGACTTTCTTTGGGTCCATTTTCACTTGTCCATTTCCAACAATGATACCAAGATAATCGACATGAGGTGACTCAAATGTACACTTCTCCGGTTTCAGATAAAGACCATTTTCTTCAAGGATTTTAAGGACTTCATGTACAATATGACAATGTTCTTCAATTGTGTCTGTGAATACAAGAATATTGTCCATATATACAATTACATGTCCTTCATCGATGAGACGTTTCAGGATGTGATTCATGAATGCTTGGAATGTTGCAGGAGAATTTGTAAGACCAAAAAACATAACCGTTGGTTCAAACAACCCTCAATTGGTTCTGAACGCTGCTTTTCATTCATCACCATCCTTGATTCAAATATTGTTGTATCCCCATCGAATGTCCATCTTTGTAAAGACCTTGGCATCTTTAAGCTTATCGATTAGTTCTTGGATTAAAGGAAGTGGGTAACGGTTTTTAATTGTCATGTCGTTGAGTTTCCAATAATCCTGAACTGGTCATAAAGCACCATCCTTTTTCTTAACAAAGAAGAACGGTGAAGCCATTGGAGAATTCAATGGACAAATGCGACCTGATTGTAAGTTTTCTTCTAGGAACTCATCCAATGCCTTTTGTTCATTGAGATTTAGAGGGTAAACTTTACAGTTGACAGGGTTAGAACCGGGTGTGAGTTTGATGGCATGGTCCCATGGTCATCATTTAGGAAGTTCATCAAATCCTTGTTTATTGAATACAGCAGGGTGTTCTTTAACGTATTGATCTGCTGTAGAGGATTCTGACATGGTGCGTATGTGTCCGTGATCTTTGACATAACCTTCCCAGTTGAATATAAAAAGCCTCTCCCCTTCTTCTAAACAATTGAGGGAGGTTCCTTCTTCTGGATTTAGCCACCAAGGGATATAACTGCAACAAGTGGGACACCGGTCAAATGTGACGGTAGAATTTGTCCAATCTATGCTAGGATTATGTTCTCTAAGCCAATCGAGACCAATGAAGATATCAGTGTTCCCAAGATTGGTAACTCCAAATTCTATTCTTTTTACATGGTCTCCAATGACTAAACAAACTTCTGCCATTGCTTCGATTGATCCGCCGGCATTTAAAGTACCATCAGCATTGTATACGGCAATTTTCATTGGGAGTTTTCGGATTGGGATGTTATGTTTCTCAACAAATTCCTTATTGATACATGATCCGGTTGCTCCACAATCTAGAAGTGCGTCTGCTTCTATTTGATTGCCTTTCGTGATGTCTTCAATGATGACTGATAGTTTGAGATCCTTGCCTTTTGTACCTCTTACAAAATGTTTGCATTTGAAGTTATTGACTGCTTCTATCACATTGGGTACTGACAATTTTCTTATTCCCGTTACTGTTTGATCCGTTATTTCTCATCGTCGGTTATTAGGGACCCAAGTCCGTAATTCTCTGATTGGTCAAGAGTCGTTTGATGTCTGTATGCAGTTAACCAGCCATTCTGAAGAATTCAGAGTGAACCTTACAGGGTTTTCAGTCTTTTTTGGAGATGGCAAAATGAGAGTAGATTCAGGTGTATTTATCGTGTATGAAATACCACTATCTACATATATAGAACTGTCCATGTCCGAAACTGACTGAGACTCAACAGGACCTGTGTTCACTGTTGAGATTTCACAAAACCCCAGAGCTTCCCGAGCTCTGCTTGATCTTCTTCATTCAATGTCGTAAAGGCTTGATGTATCGTTTCTCGCTTATTGGGGCAGTCCCTCTTCATGTGTCTGGGTTGTCCACACCCAAAACACTAGAATGGGCCTCATGCTCTACCTCAATCTAACTCCATTGGTTGGCCGCTTCCTCCATAAGTGACACTGGTGCCATCTTGTCAATGAGGTTGTGGAGATTGCGGAGTTGCTTTAGGTGCCTGCACCTGGGGAGTGGTTTTTGGGGTTGAGTACCACTGATTTCCGAAGCCCCATTGTTTCGTTTCATTATTTCTTCATCTCCAGAGATCATCAAGATCGACACATCTCTTCTACCAGCCATCAAATGTGTTGGGGAGAATTCCGACACTATAGATACTGTCAATAATAGTTTTATTGACTGCATGCATTATTTTTTGCAGGACGTGTGCATCGTCCTCTCTATACCCTGCAGTACTAACTAGTACTTCAAAGCATTCAAAGAACGCTGCTACTGTTTTGTCTTTTCCTTGACAAATTCTTTCAAATTTCTCCCTGGCATCAGCGTGTCTTGCTGTGTCCAGATATCTGCTGCTGAGTCTATTCATGAAATAATCCCAGGTCATATTCCACGTTCCTTCTTCATCAGAGTAAAAACCGTTATACTGGTTTTCAACCCAGTCTCGTACTTTCTCTCCTTCCATGTAGGAGATTGCGACATTG
The DNA here is from genome assembly GCA_009733575.1 of Gymnopus androsaceus JB14. Taxonomy (NCBI): domain Eukaryota; kingdom Fungi; phylum Basidiomycota; class Agaricomycetes; order Agaricales; family Omphalotaceae; genus Gymnopus; species Gymnopus androsaceus. The sequence goes on from ML769564.1 coordinate 34,315, forward strand.
ATGTGTTTGTCATCTGAATGGATTTTGTTTTTTGGGTCATTAACCCAAGCAATCAGTTTTTGCTTCCATTCTTGGAAGCTCTCTTTATCTCCTTTAAACATTGGAGGTTCCTTCAAGAGAGACTTCCCATTGGTGGAAGTCGTGGTTTCTGTTCCTGGACATGTTACAGTCCATCCTTTGCATATAAGGAATTCAGCGAGTTGTTCCGGAGTGGGAACAGGAGCAGTTTGGGGATTGGTCGGTGCAGTAGGAGCATTGGATTGTGGTTCAGACATGGTGGATATGGATGTGGATGAAGGAGTTGTGGTTTGGTCGGATGGGGTGGGAAGTCTGGAGTTACAAGCTCAATAGGTCGTGCAATCCAGGATGGTGAGAGGTGAATGTGATCAACAACTCTCAGAATATAAAATGATGAAAAGAATAAAAAGAAAATAGAAAGGTGGAGGAATAGGAATGTGATAAAGTGAATATAACCCAAATGCATAAAGGTCATGTGAAGAGTGTTCACAAACAGTCTTTGCACTTGTCTTGCTGACTTAATGCAGCTCTCCAACTAGGAATGGAGCAACATTCCGTGCACTATGACCCCTCTCTGAAGATTGGTTATCAGTCAAAAGCTTTTGACTACCAGTACTACAAGTCGGGCTCAATGTTACTTGTGTTGTACTATAGGTGTCTATAAGTCTAATTGGGTGCAAAGATCTGTAAGGCAAAAGGTTGATAGAACGGTGAGTGTAGTGTGTGGGATGAGAGAATTATGATTGCATAGCATGGAATACAAAAATGTGAAATCTTGAGTAGCAAGAAATCAGAATGATGTTGAAGAGTACTGTTGACCAGTATCAACAACGAGCAACGATCCGTGATGAGTGGAATAGAGTAGCTTCAATCTTCTGTCAGCGACTAGTTCCCCACAACACGAGGTACCAGGCATCACGACTTCTGACTTAGGCAAAAACAAGAACGATGAGGAAAAGAGAAAAAGATGATATTGAGAACTAGGAGGTATTGACGAGATTGAAGCTAAGGACTAAGCTACAGCTACAACTACTATACATACTAAAGCACAAACCCTAAGCCCTATACCCTATACCCTAACTGTGTGGTAACAATGCATGAAACAATGAAAAGACAACAAGTAAATGACAATAAGTAATAATGGGTCAATCATATGAGTATGGACATGCTAGCATGTGTTATGATCGGAAACGATCATACTCTGATCAACAGAACCTAATTAGTACAGTCACACATCTAAACAAGCGCGCGCTTATATAGATATACAAAGGTAAATAAAGGAAAATGATAGGAGATAATACTATGTGTTTTGATAAGATAAGAACGTTCGTAACAGGTACAGGAAAAATTAATTGGGTATCAATTGGAACACATCCAGATTTATCTTTTGCAGTATCAGATATTTCGCGATATCTGGCTAATCCCGGACGCATACATTGGGAAGCATTGAAACATGTTTTCCGATACTTACAAGGTACAAAACACTGGAAACTCACATTTGGAGGACCCAATCAGAAACTGGGCCTTAAAATATATTCTGATCCAGATGGAATGTCACAAGAAACACACCGTGCCATTTCTGGATTTGCATTCTTACTTGATGGTGGTGCCATATCATGGAGTTCTAAGAAACAAGAACTTGTCACTTTATCAACCACTGAAGCTGAATATGTTGCATTAACTCATGCAGCTAAGGAAGCCCTTTGGTTTCGCCAATTCTTGGAAGAAATTTTTAGCCCAATCAATGGACCTTTCACACTTCATGGTGACAATCAATCAGCGATTGCACTAGCACACTCACAAGCTGGTCAATTTCATGCTCGTACAAAGCATATTGACATCCGGTACCATTTCATTCATTACTGCATTGAAGATGGCAGTATTCAACTTATTTATTGTCCAACTGAGGACATGGTAGCTGATGTATTCACAAAGGCACTTCCAAGTTCCAAAGCAAAACATTTTGCTGCAAGCCTCGGACTATCTCCTGCTTGAGGGGGAGTGTTGGAATGGCAAGCCGGAACAGTCCGGAACTCTACTTGCCTGGTAGTTTGATATTATTTATTATTGGTTGATAATTACTATAGAAGATAGTATTACTATACATGTAGTGGCACAGCCACAGTCGCAGCTAGTGCACAGCTTGCACAGTGATATACATCAATGCACAGTACTGCGGACTGCGGAAATATAATTTGTAAAGTATATAAAGGGCTCATCTGAGCTCACTATCAAATACCAATAGTTTTTACCCCACCAAATAATATTCAGCAAGATATAGCCTTCTAATAAATGGACCACAAAGTTGCCAGAAAGTACTTAAGCAAACTGGAATTACAAAAACTTGAACTTTTTTAAAGGAAATTTACAATTCAAACTTGGCTGAAACTCAAAACCAGAGAGATAAAAGGGAGCATGGAAAAGAAAAAACAATTCCTAATTTCAAAGTAATCCAGCTATTAGAGTAACTTTCCTAAATAGGAAGTAGCAGCAGTAAGTCCACACAGGACCTAGTAGAAGGATCACACAGATTGATGGGGGACAACAGTGGTATTACAGGGTATAGTACCTAGGCTTATATACAGTCCTATGTACAAACAATATATCAGGCAAGTGGCTACTGCATGAATGTCTGTGGCTACTGTGCATATGGTAAAGTTGGTACTGTGAGATAGTAGGTGGATATGGTGAGCAATAAAGTGGAGATTGCAAGACAATAGATGTGGAGTGCATGAGATGGTGATACAAACAGAGTGGAGTATACGAGAAATCATTCCATGAATGATTGGATAGTAAAATTACCTTTGATATTCCAATGCCAGCAAGCAGTATTACTTATGATTTTCAAACCTCACTTTCATGAGTTAGTTTTGCATGTATCTCATCAACTGAGGGGCGATCATCTGGATTGTGTGCCCAGCATTTCCCTGTGAGACTCCAAAGTCTATCAGTGCACCAAATACTCTCAGGACGATCAGGACGTCTTCCCATTATCACCCTATTCATGATGGCATAGTCATTTCTGGAATCATGGAATGGTATCTTTTGAGATATGATCTATGATAAAAATATTAACACAGCATAATCCAACTGGATGAAGAATTCTCATACCTCAACAATGGTGCAACCAAATGCATATACATCTCTTGATGTTTGACTCTGTACTGATTCCTCTGGATCCAAGTACTCTGGTGCCAACCAGCGAACTGCACCCCTGATTCCATTAGCAGTTGAACTACTAATGGTCCAGGCTTCTGATTCTGCTGCAACTACAGAGAGGCCAAAATCAGCAAGGCAGCATTTCAATTCATCATTGACCAGAATATTCCCCTTAAACCACAATGGAATTGATCAGTGGAGAAATGGAAATGATTAAAGAGGAAATTACCCCTCGAATATCACCATGGACAATTGGGGGCTCCCTTGAGTGCAGGTAGCACAGTCCAGACATTATTTCACATAGCTGCAAGGGGCAATTCAATTATTAATTAGGTTCAAGAAAAAACTAGAAGAGCACTAACAACAGAAATGATATTGTGGTTCGCGTGTTCAGGCTTGCTCAGAAATTCAGTAATATTCTGATTATTCATCCATGGTGAAATAAGGACAAAGGAAGGTGAAAATAATTCTATGTTGACACCTAGCAGTGGTAGAATGTTGGGATGCTTCAATTGTCGCCATACTAAGGCTTCATGGCAAAATCTCTAGGAAGTCCAGTGGCATGTAAATCAAAGTTTGAAATGAATAATTGAAAATGTTACCTTTTGGATTTTGTTACGCAGCTGTTCATTAGGCTCCATAACAATTTTAAGAACCTTCAAGCACACAAGTTTCTGATTTATTGTCCTTCCTTGGTATACATCCTAGAAATGTATCATCAGCTCTGTTTTATCTCTTCTAGACCTTGCAATGAATGAATAGATCACAAACACTCACTGCAAATCCACCACCATTAACTGGAAATCTACCCTCTTGCCGAATATCTTTAATTTCTAAAGATTTTGGTAAAATCTGAAACTTCCTTGACAAGTAGCGAAGGAGGCTAAGATAACGCCTGTGAAATGTTTGTTCTGATGGATCCAGTGTATCTTTGAATGAGTCCAGTTTCTGGGTGCCACATGAGTTAATAACTAACAGAAAGATACTTATAATACTTGAATTACTTACCAGCTGTAGATGATCCATGATCCGTGATGTTGTGTCTGAATTAAGCCATTGCAATGGCTCTTCTTGAGAAAGTGTATGCCCTTGGCTCTGCTGCTCTTTGAAATGCTCATAATCTAACAGAGCATGCTGAAATTCCTTGACAGTAATGTCTGTATCTAAAGGTGGATATGCAGCAGCATCTGCTGAGCCATGAGATTCACTGCTCTGTTGTGGACTTTGAGTACTACCAAGTGCACTAAGCATCCTGAAAATCTTCATGTGGTTATTCCTTGCTGCTGCCTGGAGAGCAACATCATAATCATAAGAACTGTCTTGTTTGTTGATCAAGAATTCAACAGTTCTTACTAATCCATTATGTGCTGCATAATAGAGAGGTTGCCAAGACACATAACCTTCATATATTTGCAGCCAATTTAAAAGGTGTGGACTCCCTTCTTCTATAACAATCTTGGTAAGATTCTGAAGGGGGGTTTCTACACCCAACTCTTCAATAAACTTAGCATGCTTGGACCAGTATTTGATAGTGTAACTCTCCATGGATGAAATGTCAAGCACACTGTGGTTGATTCCCCGCTCCTTTAGGTACAAAAGATATATGAGGCATGTCTGAGCTATGGTATCATGGCCCAACTCTTCATTGATGCTTAACAAGTGTAAAGTGTGGGTCAAGTTGGAGCTGTTTATCAAGAATTCCTTTACAGTTCTGTGTGCTAGGTGAACGGTAAGGTTTTTATCAATGGTAACAAGATTGAACACCAAGCGAATCAAATTGAATTGCTGATCAATTTGATTGTTCCGATGGACTCTCTGCTCAACTAAGTCCACAGTGAGTATATCTGCAACCTGCTTCAGGTTTAGAGGCTCATATGCATAAGTAAGCCATAAAAGAAGATTATGAACATTTTCTTCATGTTCACTGCCTTTAACTCTTAGAAGGTCTCTTGTATATGTCTCCTCTAGATCCTTTGGCAACCTTTGCAATTCATGGTTAACTGCTCTAAGTGTTGCGCATTGGGACAGTAGTCGTGTTTGGCAGTCCAACCACAGGAATCTAACAAACAATAGAGTGAGTCTCAAACACAGTGATATAATGTAATGACTAGTTTGATGATACTTACCGTCCCTGACTTCTGTCTATTAATTGTGCTTTCATCTGATCCTTTACCCCTGGCCCAAGAGTATCACGGCCCATTATTTCATCCAGATGGATGTCCATGTCTTGAATAGTCCCCTTACAACTATTATCCAGTGTGATCAAATTTCCCATGCCAGAGGCTCTCCCCTCTGGAGGATATTGACTTGTGATAACTACCCACAAATTGGTGGAAAGTCCAGCTAACCAATCAATAGCAGGTAATCTTTCCTTGCATTCATCAATGGCATCCACTATAATGCAGCCTCCTCTCGAAGACCTAATAATAGCCTTCAGGGTACTTTCAAGTTCCGAATCGGTAGGCTGAGCCAAAGCCATAGAAGCCCGCTTTTGGCACTTGTCATACAAATTTTTCAATTCAGGATGAAGGTGAGCTCCCTTCATTGTCAAGCCCATCTGATTCAACAGAGAGAGCAGAAGTCCACGATATCCAGTTTTGATGCCAGAATTGTCAAGAGAGTCAAAATAGTGAAACCACAAGGCATCTTCAGGGTCACCATCTGACTCTGCATTTTCTATGATGTTATCAATGATAGTTGTGCTTTTAGTTTTAAAATATCGGTTAGTGAGTTATTTTAAGCTTTAGCTGCACTTACGCTAGAACAGTCTTTCCAGATCCAGCTACACATCAGGAACTTAGCTAGTGCCAAAATTCTAAAATTAAATATCAGAAATTCACCTTGACCTTGTATCCACAACATATTGCGTGTCTGTTCCCAATCCTTATACTTTGGATGATCGAAAATCCACTGTCCAGTTCCCGGAGTTCTCTTGTTTAGTGCAGCTCTAAAATTGGCTTCAGAATCTGGGGCATTAAGCCAATCGCGAACTTGAGATGCATTTTCATGGGCTAGATTGATTGAATAATGCAGTCAGAAAGTGTATAAGGGAATAATATTTATTCTAATTACCAGTTACAATGAAATTCCCGCCCTGTATGTGAATGTTACTTGCGCGCGAGAACATACTTCTGAAGGCTCAGAAATTTTAAACAGCTGACTTGGCAAAATTTCACCTCACCTGTTATACGATTCCTTACTATTAAAAGGGAAATGAGCCTAATCCACACTGACAACAAGGAAATTCAAATTTCGAATATTTTCTCACCTTAAACTTTTTGACAAGGGACGGGGGAGCCAGACAGAGTGGTGGTGAGAGCACCTCACTTATATACAAAACAGATGCCGAATACCGAGTGATTGACACCCAATTTTATTTCATTGACTGAATGACCTTCTTTATTTATACTTATCTAGACACTGACAGCTCGGCAGTAATTGAAATCTATAAATGACGCAAGTGATCTACAGCATATGTATTGTGCCGAGCTGCCAGTGACACCAAGTAAGCAAACATAAACAAGGTCGCCAAAACTCTAGCTTCCCGTTTTCAATGCAACGCACTGTACCATTTTAGTGAATATGCACATGGTTGCACAGGAAACAAGTTATAGTAGTTTCGGCGGCATTACCGTAAACGAAAACGCAAAAGGATCTCAGAATTGCCAATTATGCAGTACTTTGGCGTTTGTTTAAAGTAAGTTTACAGTCAGTGAATTCTTGGTGAATCTGGCAAACTTTCCCCGATTGCTCTTGGCATTTGCCTTCGACGTATACTTATCTATTACTTAACTGCTGGATGAGAAAAAGGAAGTTATGATGAAGGAGAACTGTAATGAAGTAGACAGTCGCACACCTGTGAGAACTTATGCAAATGGCACTTACCGGGACTGCCCTCATCCATCCCGTGATAGATTTGTGAGAACCGGCACCTATTATCCGATACCCACTGGAAGCAGTAGTTGCACTTACAATTCAGAAAATATACGTATGGAGATGTATGACAGATGCGTGAATTACCCGGTAGTCTGGCATCCGCTATCTATCCTGTCGAAATCAGGCACTGATTCTCTGGGCTACAGCTTCTGCATATTTTGGGATAAATTGCGTGCAGTCACTGTGGCGTGTAACAAAAAATGCAATCGCACTGTCTTAAATAGTCTAGGTGCCGAAATCTACAGTAGCATTCTTTCCTATTATCCGATACCCACCGGAAGCAGTATTCGCGCTTACTATATACTTATGGAGATGTATGGAGATGTATGACAGATGCTTTAATTACCTGGTAGTCTGGCATCCGCTATCTATCCTGTCGAAATCAGGCACTGATTCTCTGGGCTACAGCTTCTGCATATTTTGGGATAAATTGCGTGCAGTCACTGACTCACTGTGGCGTGTAACAAAAAATGCAATCGCACTGTCTTAAATAGTCTAGGTGCCGAACTCTACAGTGGCATTCTTTTGTTTCTTCTCATCCTCAACACTTCCTAATCACAGGACATACATACAAAAAACAGGCCATAAGTGTCAGCAAAAAAAATATCAGTAAAATGAGTTGGCATTTCAATAATGAACAACTGATATCACAAGCCCAAATTGTACTTTCTCTAGGCAAATCAGCCGCTGATATCATCACCGACTTTGTGCCAGTTCCAGGATTGTCCGCATCTGTAGGCCTCCTCTGCATGATTATGAAGCTGACAGAGAATGTTATTGTTAACAAGTAAGTACAATCCAGGGTTTCAAGCTGAGATGAGGGAAAATGGGATGACATAAATGTTTCGATTTGACCAGTTTCCATCTATCTTAGAACTATCTAAAATTAAATTTCTTGTTTTGATTAGACACCAAGCTCGTCAACTCCGTGATCGATGTCATACGCTGCTTCAGGCTGCAAAGGATGCTATCAACAACGTCAAAGATACCAATATGGCCAATGCCTTTCAAAAGATTGAAGAGTACGTCGCTGCAAATTCAGCAACCTTGTAGCTCATTCTGTCTCCTTGTAGAACACTCTCAAATATACAGAAAAACATGGACAAGTGGGCCCAACTCCGTCGAGTGGATGCATTTTTACGACAAAAGGAGATTAAAGATAATATCCAGAGGCACCACTCCGAGATCAGTGACTGTTTTCATTTATTTGAGGTGAGTAATGCACTCTTCTAATCTCTATCCTGATTGATATGTCCCATCTTTACAATTTGATATCTACTATTCAGGTTGTATCTCAGGTAGAAATCTACAACTATCTAGAGGAGTTTGAATCCAATGCCGCCCGGGACCAAAAGGAGATGATGACTCTACTATCTAACATCCACGAGTCTCAAACGCTCATTCGAGAGTCTCAATCAAGCATAGACAATAAATTGGAGAACACCAATGTCAAGCTTGAGCAAATAATGGCGCTTATGCAGACGGTTTGTATTTCTACCTCAGTTTTATGACTTACCAGTGAACAAATAATCACATTCAGTGCTTATCAGAAACTAAACACAACGCCGACCAGATCCACAATGGACTTGCTGTAAGCCTTTACAACCTCCAGCAACACACCAAGCTGCTCTTACCCAAGCTGAACTTGGAATCCGGCGAAGTCTTAATCCTTACAAGATTTCCTATCAGCTCCACATCCACAATGGATATTTACGAGGGGTTATACCTGAATCAGGAAAAGGTCACCATTAAAATGATGAGGGCTGTGAATTCAAACGAGAAGAGTAAGGCACGTTTTATGCGAGAGGTGAGAGTATGGAATGAGGTATGGACAAAAGATAAGGGGAAGCATGTGTTGCCATTTTATGGGTTCTGTCAACTGGGGGTACCTTATCCGTATGAAATGTCCTTCAATCTGGCCATAAATCAGCACTGAAATTTGTGCTACAGATTCATGATCAGTCCATGGCAGGAACATGGGACGGCGTTGGAATATGTGAAACAGTACGATCTAACCGTCGATTACCAGCGGATGGTGAGTAGCATGCATTTGATAGAGCTCTGAACTTCAGCTTAACTAATTGTCATCAGATCATGCACATTTCTCGAGGGGTGCAGGTCTTGCATGAGATGAAAATTGTACACGGAAACATAAAAGCGGTTGGTTAATCGCAGTTTCATTTTCTATTCCCAAGTTTGATAGCTCGCTTTCAGAGCAATATCATGATCAGTCCAAGCTTTGAGCCTCTATTAGCCGACTTCGGTTTATCTAAGGTATGTAAATTCGCTTCAACATGGTAAATCTTTGTAGTTGATTCTTTTCCTCATAGATTGTTGAAGACCTCAATGGAATACCATTCACGCAAAGTCAGGGGGTAGCTGATTCATATCGCTGGTTTGCACCCGAAGTATGTACAGGTGAAGGTATTCTGTCTACAAGCTCAGATATCTATGCACTGGGTATGACCATTATTGAGGTATGTATAGCCTTTCCCTTGGCTTCTTCATTGTACTTAATGATCCATCATGCAATAGCTCTTCACACACCAACGACCATTCAGTAATATTAAGAACCTTACACATGTTATTATTCAATGTCAACAGGGCCAGTTACCTGAACGTCCTAGTGCGCCGGAGGTTTTACAGAGGGGCCTTGATGACCATACTTGGGCATTGCTGAAAGATAGTTGGAAAATTGCGGCTGTGGATAGACCAAAGATTGACGAGGTTATTAGCAGGCTGAACTCCGTTTGATATGTTTTTTTGTTAATGGGGAAGGTATTTGAATGAAAATGACATGGCTATAACTGAGAACTTTTGAGACTGTCAAATAAAATTACACTTTCAAATTCCAGGTTCATGTGAGACCCGGTGCACGAAACGGATCTCGAACCAACGTATGCTGAATGTCTCGCACCTAGATGTAGGTGGAGACCAAATGGGACCACCCGGGTAACCATGCCGTAAGGTGGGTCTGGACAGTAGTATGAGTGTTGTACGGAACAGTACAAGCCTCAGAGGTGCAAGGAACAGTGTACGGGCCACCCACTGACGTAATCAGGAGGAAGCGGGTGGTTGTCACAGATTTCCCTATTTCATTATATCTTATCTATGACATATTTTATTATCTTATCTTAGTGCATTATCTTGACACTTTTATTATCTAGTATAGATGTACATATGCTTCTTAGCTACTCCATCAAACCCTTGCAGGGATGTTATCTCCACCTTGCAGGGCTACTCAACCCTTGCAGGGATGTTATCTCCACCTTGCAGGGTTACCCAACCCTTGTAGAGATGTTATCTCCATCCCAACAGGGTTGATCTACCCCTTGTTTCAGACCCACATGGATAGGTATCATGGGTCTTATGTAGTAGTGACTGGGGTCCCAGTCCCTTTGTATATAAGTAGACTGGTCTGAGCTCAGAGACCTCAGACTCAATAACATCTTCATTGTCTTCACACAAGCACTTCTCTTTCTACACACTCAGCTTAACCTTTGTTGCCAACCTCCAAATCCATAGCAGGTGAGTAAGGGATTTGTGATAGTTTATTGAGTCTTGCTTCTTTGCTACCTGTTGTGGCTGCCAAGGGCAACAGGTAGGAATCCTTGTTTGCAGGTTGTGCTGTCTGGCTTCAAGTCAATGGGCTCTGGGGGATTTCATGACACTGTTGCTGAAAAGGACAGTTGTTATTCTTGGGAGGCACCTCTTTTCTTAGAGGGTAGTTACATATACTACATGCTGACCTTTATGCCAGACCCTAGGCAGTTAGGGGTTACTTGCTTTCATTGCTTTATGCAGTGTATAAACAAGTTCTGCCTGGTGCTCAGCCTTATGGTACTGACAGCACTCAGACTTGTGCAAGTATAGGATGTTGTGCAATACAACTTCCAAACCCATTTGCTACATGAAGGGAACATGTAGAGATCCCCTACCCATTGACGATGAAGACCATCAAGACACACAACACAACTTGGAACCTTTTTTCCTTCTTGTACCTTGTCTGCTGAAATAGAGACACTGTACTTATGCCATTTGCTTAACAGTTATCATGCCAAAAATACCACGAGGTGCTGTCCTTGCAATGGACAAATCAACCGGCCTTTATGAGGTCATAAAACCATCCAAGGCCAACAAAGCCAAGTTTTCCCATGTTGGAGCTCCTAGATATCAAAAACATCCTGTTACCTTCGACCTCTCCTATATGCCACCCCTTACCTTGGAGCAGAGGCTAGAGCTTGCTTCCTATCACCAGGAGGAGAGGGAAACTCTGTCCCTCCTTTCCCATTTAACAATGGAAAAACGTAGCTTGGAAGATTGCCTCAGTGATCCACCAATCCCACTTATCGACAGAATCTCTGATCTACCAGCATCATCATCTCCTATCCAGATTCCTCCACCTATTCCCAAAACTCTCAAATTCCGTAAATCAAAGCTACTTCTTCGAATTGAAGAGCTTAAACCCAACCTTGTTGCTACCATCATCAGACTTCAGCCCATAGTTGCAAAGCTTAGTGCTGAAGCTGAGAAACAGAAGCTTGGGCTTCCCATCACTGTTTCCCCAGACATTGGAATCAAGCTGTGGGACTGTTTTCAGAGGTTGGAAGAGTTAGAAGAAAAGCTGGACACCATTGGGCACACTTTCACAAATGCTCAATGGAGAGGGCTGAGTGGAGCTTTGAAGAAGATTGGAAGAGTATCATTTGTAAACCTAGCAGATAGATTTCCAGAAGTCTGCAAGGAGCTGGATGATCTAGATATTACCTTACCATAAAAACATTCTGGCATGTAACTGGCAATGCATTTTATTTTTATTCTACTTCTTTTATTCATCATAAACAATTGGCTAATTAAGGAGAGCAGAAATGGCCTCCTACACACCATACCAACCCAACACTGCCATCATTGAAGATGTCAACAACTGGGCACGTCATGTCTCAGCTGGAGTAGACATGTCAATTATTGGCTTTGACTCTGTTGATAAGCAAAACCAAGTGGGGCAATTATTCCGTAATGCCCATGAGACCACAACTGCAACAGTCAAGAATTACATTGACCTAAACATCACTGGAATCACTGAGTTCATAAATGAGACATTTACCACAACCATTCATACTCAGGAGGCTCTAAAGGAGGAAGTCAAAAGCCTTCGCCAGATAGTAGAAACTCAAGCAGAGCTGCTCCGAGCTTATAAAGCTCAGCTGGACAGACTCCCTGCTGACTCTGGTGCTGGTCCCTTCAGAGGCCTTAAGGTTCCTGAACCACCAACCTTTTCTGGCAACAGACAATAAAATGTCTTTGGAAGATTGGTTGAATCAAGTAGCCTTGTACTGTTCCTCATCAGGCATTGTTACAGACCATCCAAAAAATTGTAACTGCACTTACCCGCTTGCGTTCACCTGCTACAACTTACATGAGAAAATACTTTGATGACAATAGGCAGGGAAAAGACTTGGGTGCATGGAGCAAATTTGTTGATGAGCTAAATGCCATCTATGGTCGCCGAGATGATAAAGAAGGAGCTAAAGATGAACTTACGGCACTATGGAATAACAAGGCTTTGGCTAATAAAGATTTCATCAAGTATGCAGAACAATATCGCACTCTTGCACGCATTGTTGAATATGAGGATAAAATCCACATTGACAAGCTGCTGCAGTGTCATTTCTTCCAGAGTTGCGAAATGCACTCATTATATTGGAGATTTCTGGAAAGACACCAGAAGTTTGGGAAGAATACTTGGAGCTTCTTCTCACTGCATACAAAGCCTTATACCCAGAGAAGACTAAGAGTTCAATCTTTGGCACTAGCAATAACACCAAAAGCAATGGCAATAATGATCCAAATGCAATGGAGATAGATATGGCAAAAAAGAGCAAGGGCAAAGCCCCTGAACAGGTCAATTCACAGGAGTCAAAAAAGAGACATTGCCAAATATGCGCTGGAAAAGGCTTTAAAACAAAGGCAAAAACTCACAATACTCCTGATTGTTATGACAAGCCTGGTAATGAAGGCAAGCGACCTGTTTTCAAACCCTCTTCATCATCTCCATCAGCATACGGACAAGGAAATAAAGGAGGACAACCTACACAAGGGGGCCCTGGACCAAGGACCCTCAAAACCCGTTTGTTGGAATTTCTCAATGAACTAGACTTAGAGAAGCCAGATACCCCAGCTGGAACTCTCAATGTCAACACTGCGAGCATCCCCGAGATAGTTGAACCCAAGTCCGCCGCAAAGGGGACAACTGCACAAATCGATGAAGTGCAGGCGGGACCTTCAAGACTGACGAGTCGACCCAGATGGGCAAGAAGTCAACAATCCGAAGTGGATTTTCCAGATGCACTGTAGAGGAGATTGTCTGTGATCTACAGTGTGGAAGTAGTATACCTGTCAGCCCTGATAATAAATCAGATAAAGTAGTACTAGAATCTTGTGTAAATAATATTGCTCGCAACAAGAAAATGTCATTTAAACTTCTAGTTACACTTTGGGTATATGGTATGAAAGTGCAGGCCGAGGCTCTGGTTGACTCTGGAGCAACAACAAATTTCATCGACAAATCATTTGTTGAAAGAAACCACCTGGTAACAAATAAGTTGGCAACACCGTATGTCGTAAAGAATGCGGATGGAACACTCAATGTTTCTGGAGATATTAAAGAGTATGTCCGTGCATACCTGCAAATTGGTACACATAAAACAGTACAGTATCTTTATGTCACCCAGTTAGGGGACAAGGATATGATGATTGGCTACTCTTATCTCCATAAACATAATCCTGAAATTGACTGGCAATCAGGGGAATGGGCGTTCACCAGGTGTCCAGAGATCTGTGCCAACAGAACCCGTAAAATACAACTTGTTGAAGCAGGAGCTGATGAACTTCAACTTGAGCAGGATTTACCATGGGAATCTTCACTGGACATATTAGGAGAAGAGGACTGTGAAAATCCATATATAAATTGGATTGATATTAATGATCCACATAGTAACACACAAGCTGCAGTTGTTGCCACCATGTTAGATGAAAATGACATGGATGAGGAAAATGATGAGGAAGATGAGGACACCATTAAATGGAAGCTCCATGTGCCACCATGGTTACATGATTATGGCACCATCTTTTCAAAGAAAAAATCAGAGCGAATGCCGGAACGTAAAGCATATGACCACCCAATTAATTTTGTGGAAGGTGCAGTGCTTCCAAAACCAGCTAAGGTCTATCCATTGTCTCTAAAGGAAAGAAACTCATTGGATGAATGGATTGATGAAGAACTCAGAAAAGGTTATATCCGACCTTCTCAAAGTCCTATTGCAGCACCTTTCTTCTTTGTAAAAAAGCATGATGGAGGTCTCCGTCCATGTATGGATTACCGTGCACTTAATGACATCACTGTAAAAAATCGCTACCCAATTCCTCGAATCTCAGATCTCATTGATGCATTAAGTCAAGCATCTATTTTCACCAAAATTGATCTACGGTGGGGATATAATAATGTTCGTATTAGAGAGGGTGATGAATGGAAAACAGCATTTACTACAAAAAGAGGTCTATTTGAGGCAACGGTGATGTACTTTGGATTCTCCAATGCACCTGCAACATTCCAAGCAATGATGAATGACATCTTGGGGGACTTGATTCGTAAAGGACAAGTCATGGTGTATCTGGATGACATCCTCATCTTTGGAAATGATAGAAAGGAACACAGAGAAATTGTCAAAGAAGTGCTGCAAAGACTTCGAGACAATGATCTTTATGCAAAGGCTGAAAAATGCTTTTTTGAAAAAGATAGCATTGAGTACCTCGGAATGATTATTTCTAAGGGTCATGTTTCAATGGACCCAAAGAAACTTGCTGGAGTTCTAGAGTGGCCTGAACCACTGAAAGTTAAACATGTACAAGCTTTCTTAGGCTTTGCAAATTTCTATAGAAGGTTCATTAAAGACTTTGCCAAGATTGCAAGGCCACTCACAGATCTAACCAAGAAGGACCAACCTTGGGCTTGGGGTGAGGAACAGCAACAGGCTTTTGAAGCACTGAAACAGGCTTTTACCTCAGCCCCAATTCTACGAATTCCTGATGACTTTAATCCTTTCAGACTAGCTACTGATGCAAGTGACTTTGCTGTTGGAGCAGTCTTGTACCAACTGGACCCAGATGATAATCTGTGGCATCCAGTAGCCTTCTATTCCAAGTCACTCAGTGTGCATGAGCGCAACTATGAGATATATGACAAGGAACTGCTTGCAATTATTCGAGCATTAGAAGAGTATAGGCACTACTTGGAAGGTCATCCGGAAAAATTTGAGATTTGGTCAGATCATCAGAATTTGACTTATTTCAAAACAGCCCAAAAGTTAACAAGGAGACAAGCACGATGGTCTTTATACCTCACACGATTTAACTTTGCTCTCAAACATAAACCTGGAAAAACAATGCAAGCTGAAGACCCTCTGTCCAGGAGGCCAGATCATGAGGAGGGGGTAAACCTTGATAATAGTGATCAAACACTGCTCAAGCCTGAATTTTTTGCCATTCAAGCAATCGAGGCTACTCATGAATCGCCTGTCAATGATGAACAGATCCTAAGAGAGGTCAAAGAAGCTTTATTATCAGATGAAGTAACGAAGGATTACAAATCACTTCTCACATCTGGACCACGAGAGTTTAAAAAATCTCTCGAAGAGTGGAATTATGAAAATGGACTGCTACTCTATAGAGGGAAAGTCTATATCCCAAAAAGTAAAGATGATCATCTTCGAAGAAGAATTGTCCAAATCCATCATGATTTACCATCAGCTGGACACCCAGGCAGGTGGAAAACATATGAACTTGTCTCTAGAAATTATTGGTGGCCAGGGATGTCAATCTTTGTGAAACATTATGTTACAGGCTGTGATATGTGCCAGCGGATGAAAAATCGCCCACAACGGCCTTTTGGGACTTTACAACCAAACAAGGTGCCTAATGGACCTTGGGAAATAATTTCCATTGATCTCATTACTCAATTACCCAAATCTGGAGAGTATGATGCAATCTGTGTAGTAGTAGACCGCTTAACCAAGAGAGCACACTTCTTCCCAATCACAAACAAGTTCTCTGCAAAAGATCTGGCAAGATTACTCTATGACAGGATTTATCCCCTGCATGGACTTCCACTACAGATCATTTCAGATAGAGGAACTCAGTTTGCTGCTGAGGTCTTCCAGGAATGGTGCAAGCTACTTGGAATTGAATCAACTATGTCTACTGCATATCATCCTCAAACAGATGGTCAAACAGAGCGTGTTAACCAGATTTTGGAACAGTATCTTAGGTGCTATGTTGACTACAATCTTAATGATTGGGCTACACTGCTAAGTACAGCAGAATTTGCTTATAGCAATCAAGCACATGAAGGTACCAAGGAGAGTCCATTCTTCTTGGAGTATGGTCGACACCCACGTGCAGGTCCCACACTGCTAAAAGAAGGTCTAAAATTTGACCTCAGTGACATGATGCAAAAAAGATTTGATGCTCAAGAGCAGGCAAAAGCTGCTCTAAAATTGGCTGCTGAAAGAATGAAGTGGTACTATGACCAAGGAGTACAAAGTATTCCATTTAAAGCTGGAGACAAAGTGCTGCTAAATCTTAAAGATTATCAAACCATAGAACGGTCACTCCAACCTAGATATGAAGGACCATTCAAGATACTTGAAAAGTTGTCTGAAGTTACATTCAGGTTGGAGTTACCAGACAAGTACCGCGCAATACATCCTGTCTTCCATGCCAGCAAGCTAGCCACCTATAATGAGCCAACTATTGTTGGACAAAAGAGACCCACACCTCAACCAGTTAATATAAGTGGAAATGAGGAGTGGGAAGTTGAGAAAATTCTACAACACAGAGTTCGTGGTAAAACCACACAATATCTGGTCAGATGGAAAGGCTTCACTCGAGATCAGGATACTTGGGAACCTAAAGGGAATCTGAAGAATGCACAAAGCAAAATCAAAGAGTATGAAAAACAGAATTTGGAAACACATACCATGGAATTAGGCCTTCTCAACGGAGCTCGATCCTGAAGAGGGGGTAATGTCACAGATTTCCCTATTTCATTATATCTTATCTATGACATATTTTATTATCTTATCTTAGTGCATTATCTTGACACTTTTATTATCTAGTATAGATGTACATATGCTTCTTAGCTACTCCATCAAACCCTTGCAGGGATGTTATCTCCACCTTGCAGGGCTACTCAACCCTTGCAGGGATGTTATCTCCACCTTGCAGGGTTACCCAACCCTTGTAGAGATGTTATCTCCATCTTAACAGGGTTGCTCCACCCTTGTAGAGATGTTATCTCCATCCCAACAGGGTTGATCTACCCCTTGTTTCAGACCCACATGGATAGGTATCATGGGTCTTATGTAGTAGTGACTGGGGTCCCAGTCCCTTTGTATATAAGTAGACTGGTCTGAGCTCAGAGACCTCAGACTCAATAACATCTTCATTGTCTTCACACAAGCACTTCTCTTTCTACACACTCAGCTTAACCTTTGCTGCCAACCTCCAAATCCATAGCAGGTGAGTAAGGGATTTGTGATAGTGGTATTGTGGTCCGACGACCAGAAATGAGTGGGAGCGGATGGACTATGGGTGAAGGGGTGGTCCAAAAAGGTGTAATAAGTCCAAATATGAATAATGCGGATGGAATACAGCAAATGCGGACGGAAATAGCGTGAGAGTGGATGGAATAGGGTGAAAGTGGATGGGAATAGTGTGAGAGCGGACGGTATAGCGTGAGAGCGGATGGAAATAGCGTGGGAGCGGACGGAATTGAGCAAAAGCGGATGGTTCCAGAGCTAGAGGTAGCAAAACCCAAATAGGAAGCTCCCGAGGAGCTTTGGTTGTAAAGTTGTAAACAGAGATAGAAGACAGTGAGCTCTGGATGTAGATTTGGTATCTATGGACAGAGCGTGGCAGTTGATGCAGATGACAGTGAGCCTTCGAATGGGGCTCGGAAGGCACAACTGGTTAGAACAGATAGAAATAGAGAGATAGAGACAGAGACAGAAGCAAAAAGGGATCGATTTGGTAACAATGGTAATAACAGACTAGGGTGCATGGACTCGGGGTGTCTACTTATATACGGTAGGATGGCTGTGTAAGTTGTCGGGAGGGCCTGATGGATGGTTATCAAGTGCGGGAGGCACCCGGGAGGCAGGATAAGTGGTAATCACATGTAGAAAGTGCCCGGCAGGCAGGATAAATGGTGAATAAGCATGGAAAGCGCCCGCAATGTAGGTAATGAGTGCGGGAAGTATCCGCGGATGGTCAGGAAGCATGGGAAACATCAGCGGGTGGAAAGCGGATGAGAAATGAGCCAAGGCCTGACAGTTCAATTCGAATTCAACTTTAACTATATTGAAGAAGCTGTGGAATAGAAAGGGTAAAATTGTCATTAAATTGATATGTTTAGCAGTACATCATAATGACCACTGACTAGCAGGTTCAAAGTGCGGGTCTCTGCTAGTTTGATTGTCCAGGGCCAAGTTCATCAAAGTGCAGATTGATAGACACAGACCTGATTCTACTTACAATTATTAGGAAATATCATGCTTTCTAGCACCCTAATCATGCTCAATGATGCATATGTCCTTCCACAGCTCCAGGTCCCTTGAATCCGATGACTCTGCAAACTGGCAAATATGTATCTCATTTACTTCTTACACTTAACCATCCATTCTTCCCATCATGTCAACAAAACCTGAGTGATGGTCATTGGTCATAGAAGCTGCTGTTGCATTACATTCAATTCAACATGCCTTGTGACCTGTGACCACTATGTTGACAGTTGAAATTATAACTTTGACAAATTTTCTTAAAAGGCAATATTTGTAAGCTTTATTGGAATATTCAAAGATATTTTTGTCTATCTATTCATGGAACACTTTCTTGTAGTATCCACTCTGTTTGTATAACCATCCCATGCACTCCACATCTATCATCTCACAGTACCCACTTTACCACATGCACATTAGCCACCCATTATATTGTTTGTACATAGGGCGGTATATAAGCCTAGGTACCATACCCTGTATTACCACCATTGTCCCCCATTGATCTGTGTCATCATACTAATATGTCCTATGTGGACTTACTGATGCTACTTCCTATTTAGGCAAATATCTTTAATAGGTTATGGGCCCTGGCCTTAACCATTAATGCATCTATTTGTGGACATAACTCTTGTTGATGTCACAGCCCAGGCCTACTGCACCAGCCACTTGCAGAACAGCATCAGGCCAAGCCACTGCTGCAGCATCCAGCAGCAAACTTGTGCCTCTACCATTACCACTACATCAGCAAAACCTGTATTTTGCATTTTGATTCCCACAGGATTACTTAAAATTCCCAGCGCTCCCAGAGCTCCCAGCAGTGGCCAGTGCTTGCCAGTGCTGTCAAAAATATAAAATCATATGTTATTTCCAAATAAGGTAATTTTGCGGCCTCTGGGAGCTTCTGGGAGCTCCCTCCTGCATTGGCTGGACCATCTGAGTGCTGGGACGCTGGAGCACTGGGGTCTCTGGACAGTTCGCTCAAGCACTGCCCATGTCATACTATGACGTGGGCAGCAAGAGAGAGACCAGATACTTGTGAATAGTCGTGGTCCATCTGACCAGAATCAGAAGGAGCATAAGCACCGCGGAATTTTGTTCAGCTCTTGCACTATTGAGTTTGATTTCCTTTGGAGCTAGGTGGAGATGTAAATCGCTCATTGGGGAGGTAATAATGTAGTCGGACGTACTCTGTAACACCTAAAGGTTCCCCGAGAGGTTCAATATTGTTCGGAAGTTGGAATTCAAGGGAATTTGGGCTAGTAAGGGTAACACTTACGGTGCCAGTATTGTATATATGTTGATTGTGAAATAAGGTGACTGGTCTACCAGTAATAAAGGGCGTGGAAGAAGCCAAGAGCCCGAGCTATGCAACTAAATTTCAGGAAAAAAATATTTCCACAAGTTGTACAAAAGACTTACTGACTTGATTCGCTTTCGGAAAAGTTTCAGGCTCAGAAGAATAGAGATGATGCTGCCCGTGCTTCCAAGAAGGCTAGAAAAATGATGGAAGAAGCAGAGGATCGAGCCCAGAGTGAGTGCCAGGTGAGGGACAAGGTGGAGGTGGAGAGGAGGAATGCCATTCTATCTGCCGAGGACTTCTGGGAGCGGGAATGATCTGCGAGGGAGGCAGCTCTAAACGCAGAAGCTGCCAGGGAGAAGTTTGAGAGGATCAAGTTGTGACGCCATAAGATCAAACTGCAACTTCTTCTTGCTTTTATCATCTACACCCAATCCCCCAAAACCTGCATTCTCAAAGCTATCCCATCTCTGGTTGCTGACATCGGCCATGGTGGTGGTAGCGGAAATGGTTCGTGATGCTATGTGGCAGAAGGCAGAAGAGAATTGAACAGGCGCTTACGCTCATGTGATTTGTGTGGTGCAGTCTATAAATTCGAACGCGCTTTGTTTACAACTTACTTCTGCATTCTTCTCATCCATGAGTGGCTCCAAGCTGCTCCTTTCTTATTTATTTATTGCTCTAGTCTCACTTTCAAGCTCATCAATGCCAGGTATGCTTACTTTTTCTTAATTTTGCCATCTTTTATTATTAGCTGCATTGCAGCAGTTGCGCCAGTCATGCCAGTTGGCCACACGCAGAGGGCATGCTGCTAGAGATGCCAAATCCCTCGAGGGGCTGACCTTGGTTCTGGTAGGAAGGAGGTATCTTGAATAGCTGCTCACTGTGTGGTGCTTTCTCTGTAGCCTATTTCCCAATAGGGTTAAACTTTTGACATCTTTTCTAACTGGTTTGTTTCTGCAGGTCTTAGAAACAATAAGGAGTTTAGAGCATACACTATGTCTCCTGGTGAACCTATCCAGGGGCCCATTGACTTCAATCTTAACATGGCTCTCAATAAGCGTGCCTCTGATAGCTCCCCAAGCCCAGGCGTGCCTTCCTATTCTTCCAATTCTCCAGCCGCTGCAGACCCAGACTACAATTCTGACAATGGCTTCGACTTAGAAAGTGAAGCTTCTGACTCCGAAAGCATCCCTTTTGACCTCGTCAACCCGGATGGTTTTGAGCCCAATCCTACCTCACCCTCTTCATCTTTCTCAATTCTTGCATTCCTCAGATGCCTATTTTCATGGCCTCCTTCCGAGTCTGAATCTGAAAACAGACCCTCTGGTATTGAAGACGAACCTCTCGCAGTACTGGCAGCCAGGAGGAAGCGGAAGAAGGAGAGGAAGAGAGACAAATGGAATGTGAAGTGTAAATTGACACAGGATGAGTTGGGTACCATGCTGAAAGAGATATCACGTAAAAAAGCTGCTTGTTCCCATACCATAAACACTGATGAGAGCTTTTCTCCAAGGCACTTCCTGTCAATTCTGGGGGCTGGTCTGGCTTGCAACAGAAGCTGGAAAAAATAAATCCAGCTGTACAGGAACTTCTTGATAACATGATATGCAAATTGTTGACTGGGAGGTATGCATCCTGCTTCAATTCCTTTTATTTTATTCAACAATTCTCTACAGACAGAGTTATGCCGTTGTAGACAACAAAGGTAGGATTATCACTGCTCTAGCAGGCACTCCGGACAATCCCAACTGGATCCTGCTCATGCAGGAGCTTGCAGAGAATGTAAGAAATGCCAGAGACTGCATGTCTTTCAGCATGAAGCAGAAGGAGAACAAGCGAGTTCCCTGCCCTTCTGTCTCTGTCAGTAATTCTTTCGGAGGCAGCAGCAAGGTAAGTTAAACAACCCTTTTCCATTCCTGTCTCACTTCTCAGCAACAGAGACCTGGGACTATGGCTTTCTATGGCAAGACTAATAAGCTTATTCTGATGAGCCTTATTGCTTCTGTGGGCTTTCAAAGACTTGTGGGATTCGCCTAATTTAAGTTCTGTTTTTGTATTTGTTGGATTCTCACTGATGCGCCTCTTCTAAGTATGTTTGAGGTGTTTGCTTCAAACACATTTGGTCTCTATCAAAGCAATCTTGAAATGCTATTTGCATCTAATGCTTGTCTGATTCACTGGTTCGGTAAGAGTGTTTTTGCAAGTGTTTCATTCAACATGGGGCCATACACAGTCAGCTGGCCACATACCAATGACCACAACCTGGTGTTTGACTGGCGCGCTATAACAGCTTTGGGCAACTTTGATCCAGATCGTGCGGTGGACATCTTGTTCTCTGGGACCTTGGTCTCATTATACACTTTCCTCCTGGGTCAACTATCCTTATCCCTTCCGCGCTGCTCACTCATTCTAACATCCCAATCTCGTCAAATGAGATCCGGTATTCTATCATCCAGTATTCTTCTGCAGGTTTATTTCGATGGGTGTATAACAGCTTCAAATCAGACAAGGAATTTATGGAGTGTGCTACCAAAGAGGAGAAGGAGAAGCGCGAGGTGGATAGGAATTCTAGATGGGGTAACGGTCTAGGGATGTTTTCATTATGGGATGATATTTTACTCGATACTCTCTGATATCTAGCAACTAAATTTTTACATATAATTCATTTGCTTTACTGTTTTTAATATCTTGCCTACCACAAATACAAAGATTTTTGAAGAATTACCCAAGTTTGAAGATTAAGCGCCCTTCATCTTTTCTCTTTCAGTGCCAATGACACAGTACAAACCTCGATGTTCTTCAGCATCTGGGTTCTTATAATTCTTATGGTCTTCTCTTGCTCTACCTGCAATAAATTGTTCTCCAATGAAACCAAACACCTCCAGCACTTAGGCCACTGTGGCAACAAGTGTGGACTGAAACCAAAGTTGATTCCGAAGGAAAAAATGTGTTCCAAGGGGAAAATAGCAAGAACATTAGGGGAGGATGTTGCCCATGAAGACTCCTTTGAGGTATGTACCTACTAAAGTATTGTTGAACCTTCATACAAACTATTGTTAGATTCCTGAAGGTTTTGTCACAGCATATGCGGATGCATCCAACTCCAATGCAACCAATGTTTGTGTTCAACAGGAACATCAGTTGCACATTCCTGCTCCTGTTCCTGTACCCACTCCTGCCCAAGTGCCCTTAAAGCCTACCAGGTCTGGCAGAGTCCATTTTCTTCCTGCTCAGCTACAGGAAATTCTGCCAGCGCTTTCAAGGGCTTTACTGAATACTTTCCAGCCAGAGAATTCTCCAGAACACTCTCCATCTCCCGAACCTGCACCTGTTCTTCCTTCATCTCCCATTCCAACACCTCAGGTGACGCCGAGCCAGAAATTCCCACTGCCTATATAAATTCTGAACCCAATGAGTTTGGAGTTTACCGTTCGTACATTGGTTGTCCAGACACAATCCCTGATGAGGAAGTTCCTCTAGAGGATTTATGTGAAGGAGAAGGCTTTCCTGTACCTGCACCTTCCAACCCTCTCTCCATGTTTGGAACTGTGGCAACTACCCTTCACAACAACGTTATTGCTCCCTTTTACAATATGACTGTATATCGTCTCTTGAAATGGTTTTATAACAAAAAACAGGCAAAATCCATAGCAGACCTCGATACTTTGGTGAACAAAGTCTTGCTCCCTGAAGACTTTAGTCAGGATCATCTGGAGGGCTTCAGTACGCAGAAGGTTCTCAAGGACATGGACAATTATGGAGGGGTTAGGTATGATCTTCAGGCGGATGATGGTTGGATTGAGACTTCAATCAAAATCCCAGTGCCCTGTACAGGTGTCAAGCAGTTTGAGGCTGATGCTCCTGCTTATGAGCTCAAGGGTGTCTTTTATTGCAAGCCCCTAGAAATCATCAAGTCAGTATTCCAGTCGGAACAGGCCAAAAAATTTCATTACACTCCGTTCAAGCTGTACCAACAACAGTCTTTCCTGGACAGTCCAGATATTCATCTCCATTCAGAACTGTACAATGCGGATGCTTTTATTGAAGAGCATGCAAAAATTCAGCGCCAACAGGAGAAATGTTGACTGGATGATCCCAAAGATCCTTCTCTTCATATCCCTTGCGCTATTGCAGGCATGATGCTCTGGTCAGATACTACCAAGATTGGAACCTGGGGGGATCAGTCAATGTGGCCAATTTATCTCTACTTCGGAAACCAGTCCAAGTATGATAGAGCCAAGCCGTCTGCCTTTGCTTCTCATCACATGGCTTATATTCCTAAAGTGTGTAACCTTCCTCTCATGTTATAATATTTTTTCTGAAAATATCAGTTGCTTCCCAATGACTTTCATGACTTCTACAAAGAACACTACAATACTGCACCCACCGAAGCTGTCCTTACCCATGTCCAGCGAGAAATTCTCCAATCTATTTATGGCCTCATTTTTGACAATGAATTTATGGAGGCATATGACCATGGACTTGTTCTCAAGTGTGTGAACATTGTACAGCAGTGTCTTTTTCCTTGTCTTTTCACCTACTCTGCGGATTATATTGAAAAGTAATTTTGTTGCTTTTTTTTGCTACTAGAAATTGACTATTTATAGGATTCTCATTGCAACAACTTGTATGCTTGGCAGTCATCCTTGTGTTCACTGCTTGGTGGATAAAGACCAGATAGATCAACTGGGTACCAAGAGTGACACAAAACAACATGAGACCAAGGCCCGCATTGATTCAGAAGAATGTCAAAGTACTATTGAAAAGATGCAGAAATGGATTTTTGATGATGGTCTCAGCGTTGCTAGCTCATACGTTGAAGCATTTCTCAAACCTTTTTCTTGGGTTCCTACTCAAGTATGTGATTCATAATATTTTCAAACCTGTTCCTAAACTTCTTCTAGAACATATTTTCCAATCAATTCTTCAAGTTTGGCATGAACTTTTACAATTTGCTAGTTCCAGATGTCCTGCATGAACTGGAGCTAGGCGTTTGGAAAGCTATTCTCCTGCATTTTATCTGTATGGTACATTGTCTTGGTAGCAAGAATGTCCAAGAAATGAATAGAAGGTATGACCACATCTCTGTAATTATGTTTAGCTCACTTTGTGTCAGGTTTTGAAACATACCAACATTTGGAAGGAGCACAATTCGGAAAATTTGCAAAAATGTTTCGGACATGAAAAACGTGGCTGCTAGGGATTATGAGGACTATCTACAGGTGAATATCAGTTATTTATTGGAGATTCTCACTGATTTTTTTAGGTTTCCCTTTCCATATTTGACAGAGTTTTTCCCAATCACAATGAACAAATCCTGGATCTCCTCTTCGACATGAACTGCGTACACTGCTTTTCCAAACTTCGCCTACAATCTGATCTCTCCTTGAACCGCTTGGATGACAGTACAACAGAACTGGGAAAATCTCTTTGAATATTTCAGAAAAAGGTTGCTGTTCATTACCAGACCTCTGAGCTCCCAAAGGAAGTCAATGCTTGCCAGCGATGCAAAACTGCCCAAAAGAACAAGTCCGAGGGGAAGGGGAAACGAAAAGCACCAGATGATGAGGGTGTTCATATTGAACCTAGGTGGAAACTTTTCAATCTTTTGACATGGAAGATTCATGGTATGGGATATGACACAAAATTCATACATCTCTTTGGAACTACTGATGGCTATACAACACAAACGGCAAGTCTTTCTTTCTTGTTGTTATTATAATTTATTTATATCAATGAGGGTGAATTGGAACATAAATGTGTCAAGCGTTTTGCAGCACGCACCAATAGAGTCTTTACCTATACTCGCCAGGTCACTGCTCATGAACAACGAGTCCGAATCATCAAAGCTATTCAGCATTGTCTGGAGACGGAAAAAGCTGATACAACTGGCAATCCAAGAGTTCCCTTTGAGCACTCTGATCCCATACCACCAACTGAACCCAATCAGCACTACAAAATCTCTACCAACAGATCTCAGTAGGACCAGATTCCTCAGTTTATGAATGAGAACAAGAAGGACCCTGCAGTCAAGGTATATATAGTATTTTTCCTTTTTTTTTTACAAGACTAATACTTTACTGTTAGTCTTTCTATCGAAACCTGAAGGAGCATCTTTACTGTCGACTCATGGATATCTCTGAATCTGACAAACTTACAGAGGAGGAAATAGGCTCTGTTAGTATCTCCCTGGACCGGATGTACAAGCACAAGGTACTTCGAGTCAACTACACCACATATGATATGCACCATGCTCAAGATTCCATCAATCCACGCACCCATCCTCATGTCATGGTCCTATCTGATGATGATGACCATCCCTATCATTATGCTTGCATTCTTGTCATTTATCATGCCATGGTCTCTCTAGGTAATCAACCACCCTGTCAAATGGACTTTCTCTGGGTTTGCTGGTTTGGATTTGATTCTGAGCGTTGTTGGGGGTGGAAAGCTAAACGCCTACCTAGAGTTGGATTCCTTGATTCCCAATATGCCTTTGGATTCCTTGATCCAGCCTCAGTCATTTGAGCTGTCCATCTTTTACCAGTTAGCCATCTTGGAAAAACTTCAGATTTTTTGGGACACTCAATTGCAAGATGGAGGAATGAGAAGGATAAAGATTGGTGTAGGTATGATGTGGGCATGTAAGTTTTCATGCAAAAGTTCTGTCTTTATTATTAAAATTTCTTAGGTTCTCTGACAGAGATATGGCAGTCCGTTTTTGTCCAGAGCTTGGCCTAGGGCATTACAAGGTACCAGTACACTTACATGAGGAAGGTTGGTCTGTAGTCCAGGAAGATGGTGATCCAGATCTGGATGCAGATCCAACTTGCAATACTGTCAATCAGGATGATGAGTCTCAGTGGGTTGATGATGAGGATGTTGATGAGGTTCTGGATTATGGTTATGGGGGAGATGAGTTGGAGGAAGAAGAAGAGGAGGAGCAGGAAGAAGAAGAAGATATTGGACCAGAGGATGGTGAGGAGCCTTTCAATCATGATATGAATGTATTAGATCAAGAGGGATATGGTCTTTTATAACTTATATATATTTCTTGGAACCTGATAGTCATTTCTGTACATGTAGTGTCTAATTTCTTTGACCCAGAATGAACTTGTATTATCAGTTATAACATTATGGAAGGCCTTAGCAGGTAGATCCTATATGTAGTGTCCAGCCCATGACCTTCCATGATGTAAGGTCCTGGCCCATGATGTTCCATTATGGAAAAAAACTTCCAACATGGAAGATCATGGACTGGAATCTTTTATTATGGAAAGTCATGGGCTGGGACTATCCTTTATGGAAGATCATGGAATTGCACTCTATGACTTTTGTCTTTTGCTGATGTACAGGTTTTGCTGATGTACCAGCCACCAACCCTAAAGCACCTTGCACTTTGAAATCTCATATAGCAGATAAAGATGAAATCCACAATAGGTAGTGGAATCCAGCCAAACAACAGTGGTTTGTTTGTGTTAAACACTGTGGCCCAAATTGGTACATTTTTGGCAAGACCTTGAGAACACAATTCTTGATAAGTTTGCTTCTAGAGATTAAAGATGGACACAATTTTGGATATGGGTTGACCTGGATCTGCCAGACAGGTAGCTGTGGCCTAAAAAGGCTGACCTGTGACCTGCCCTGGATCCATGGGAAACAGGTACCTGCAGGTATACCTGTGAGTACCTGCATTCCCAATACATACAATTATGTTGTATAATGCAAATAAATATTATTGTGTGGTCTACTATATAGTGAAAAATTATCCAAGTGCATCAAGGACCATTTAACTTGGTTCTAATGGTCCTTGAAAGTCAATTTAAAGCTTGTAGGTAAGACTGTAGGTAAGTATCAAGTTTCAACTAAGTACAAGTTACTTACTATTGTTAGTTATTTCAACAGTGGGTATTAATAAGTAAGTAGGAATATTTACTTGTAAGTAACACCCAATACTTGGTAGCTCAGTATAGTGAGTAGTAAGTTCACGTGTTTAGTACCTACTAGTATTTTTTGACTAGATATTAATGCCAATTAGTCCAAAAATAGTACTAACAATTAAGCCCTAGTGCTAATATAGTTCAGTTAGTACAGTACTCAATACATAGGAGTACTTCAGTATCAACAATGTTGCAGGTGCCAGATCCATAGGGACCTGCAGGTCATTGAAAATTTACCAAAGGCTGACCTGTGACCTGTGTCGGATCCATGGAAAACAGGTACTGGGATCTGCAGGTCAAATACCTGTGGGTATTCCCACAGGTATACCTGCAGGTACCTGTTCTGGATCTAGACTCATGTCCATCATTACTAGAGCTGGTATAAGAGAGCTATAGTGAGCCTGAGCTGATAGCTGTAACAAGTCTAATAAGTGTGGAAGTACTGGGACCAACAGAGCCACAGTATCAAGTTGGATATCAGCTCTAAGTAGTCTGTAGGAGACTGTAGTCCAGTAGTGGAGAGTTTTACTGGCACATCAACATCAGCATCCATTTAAAAGAGGCACATTGCCTACAAGGATACACTCTGAAGACAAGTAACTCAGGGATTTATGAAAAGTATAGGGACTTTGTGAAATGGGACAGAACCAATTCAAGTGGGCTGTTGTTGAGATTGTTATGATGACCAAGGTTCCCTCATGGCTTGATACTGGGGAAGCACTAACAACTTTGTTTGGTGCTGAGAAAATAGCTAACAGTGTATGCCAAAGAAATATGAAATGAGAGGGATATAACTGACAAATCCAAGAAAGCATATGTAGGCCTTTATGGTGACATGTACTAGGTCTCAGAAGGCATGTGTGTCTGCCAAAAAGCAGAGAATGACACATAATATAAGGGAGTTACTAGTGATGTGCCGGCCCAGCTTTGGCCCAGTGGGCCGGGGCTTGGGCTTTCCAAAACTGAAGCCGGGCCCTACCCCCAGGGCCCTGGCTTGGCCCGGCCTAGCTTTGGCTTAAGCCAGGGCTTTTGATGTGGCTGTGTACACATGCAGAACTCATCACTGAGCAGTCCTTTGGAAGCATTATGAGTACTATACACTAAATATAGCTTACTGGAAGTAAACAGAGTCCTTGCTATAAGCTGAAGAGTGCAACAAACCCAATGATCATGTCTCTGGTGTGTGAGAAAATACCAGGGTTAGCATCCCAAAATGGATATTTACTCTGAGATGACATCTAAAGCAGTCAAATAGAACAACATTGCTGCTTCAAAGACTGGAAGTAGCATTTTTGAGGTCAAAAATTCCGGGAAACACCATCCTCATACTACTCTCAAAAGCCCCAGCCTGAGGCCCCGGCTCACGGCTTCACAAAACTCAGGCTGGGCCAAAAGCCACCTCAGGCCAAAGGTCACGGCCCGGCTTTTCATGGCTTGGCTTGGCTTGGCTTAGCCTGGCCTGGGGCTTTCAGGCCGAGCCGGCACATCACTAGGAGTTACATGCAAGTAGAAGAATATTGAACACCAGTTGGTGTTCTCCCACATAAATATACTTCCTATATATATATAGGGATATGGTTGGGAAGCTATGATGAAGGAGAATACAAATAATGAGGAAGAAAGGAGAAGCATGAAGATCTACAACAAGAAACAGAATTATGATGGGGATTAGTAAGCATGGTGCCAGGCATGCATCAGCTACATAGCAGTACATGTTGCCCCTGAAAGGACCAAAGCAGCTTAATCCAGAAACAAACACAGTACCATAACCTCATTTGCTACAGTGCGAATCCTCATTGATGTAGCTACAGCTGAGACAGGAAAGATACCACTCCCTTATGAGCCAAAAGTAATACTTTATGTGGTACAAAAGAGTGTTGTTTTATTACACCCAGCATCAGAGATTTATAATCTATGCAACTGTCAAAAACTGACTTAAAACCAAGTCAAATTGTTGTTTAATTTCAAGAAGTCTAGTGCAACCACCAAGAAATGACCATCTGTTGTGAGTGAGCTCAGGTGTACAGGAAGCATACTGTCTGCAGTCCTGAGTGGTTTTTCCCTACTGTTGGGAATCACTTTGTTTAACCAAGCCATATTGTTGGTGGTTCTTTTTGTTGTCACTGTTATTTTGTTGCCCCTATCATTGCCCCAAGTCCATATAAATTGATTAGGAAAGGAAGCCCTATCCTTCTATCATCTACATCCATCACTTTGAGAAACACAAGTTACCTTCTAGCAACAGAAAGTTTTCTTTTGACAATGCACCCTCACTATTTAAATTGAGAGCCAAACCCACTGTGTTCCAGTCTTTTAGTGTAGATTGCCCTGCACCACTTGCACCAAAAACCAGCTCATTAATGATACACTGCATAATGATACCAAGTACACTGCAGAATTACCAGATTACAGTATTGTACCTGATCCATCACAGGAACCAGATACAAGAGGCATTCAAAAAATTAACTCTTTACATGACCTTGTATTTCAGCTTTAAGGTCACTCATAGGCCCCTCCCCCCCCTCCTATGTGCCATATAGGGAAATTATTTCCCACAATAAGATGGTTTTTCAAGGCAGATCGTTCCAAAAATTTTCTCAAAATATCTTACAAGTATTTAGTGACCGTTCCACATTGACATATCATTCCTACATACATAAATGCACACCTTTAAATTGTGCATTGGGTCATCCAGTGTGCACAAATTTTAGCAAATCACAACCAAACTGTGATCAAGTCCTCTGAAAAAGGAAAATCTCCTTGTATATAGATGGCCATAAGCTTCCTTACCAATTCCATCCTCACCAGGTCAGAAAAAATGCCAATATGAGTTGTAAAACCTGGTGCAATGGCTGTGTACCACTCAAAATCTTTCAGATTGAAGGACCCTTCAGACCCTACCCCACCCACTAAGGTCATATGGGCACCTAAATCTTTGAACACATCTTGATGATATTAAGACTCTCAACTCCCTAGGAGTCATTACATGTTGTGATTAATCACCTTTTTCAGTATGAATTTCATTTGAACAAAACCATATTTTTCCTATGAAAAAGAATCAGAATTTTGTTTGGGAATGTTCTATAATTTCATGTGCAGTGAGTCATGTATTTTGCTCAACAGCCCCTCTTTCCCATAAAACTGCTATCACAATTTGAACCATCTTTCTTTACCATAGCCTCTTCACCTGCTGCCCATGTTGGAATTTACAGAAAATCTATTTTAACCCACATTACAACATACTGATGAATATATGATATCACAGGAGATATTTGCGCATACACTCACATTATCCATGCATATACTCACAGTAGCCACTTTACTGTATGCATAGTAGCCACAGACATTCACATAGTACCCACTTTCCTGTTATATGCACTATGACATAGTCATTCTTACAGGTATAAATACAGTATGTAATTACTCATGTACCTTACCCGTTTGCCTCAGGGCCCAGTCGAGGTCAAACGGCTACACAATCATTATAACTCCATTTCTTATTTCTAACAGCCCAAAGTTGGGAATACAACCTTTTGCTAAAGCTCTATGCAACATGAAAGGGGTGGCATTCAGGCCATATCTTTCTACCCAGCTTTCCATTGCCTTTGATCTATATGTTGCCATCCTTAATGGCATTTGTCTTGAAGTTAGGAAGCACCTCAGATTAGGGTTTTGAGATACAATTCAATTCAATTTATTTGGCCCAAATCCAATAAATCATGAATTGCATCAGTACAAGATTTCTTGAAAATTGGTTAAACTGTGTATCTGTACTGATTGTACTGATACAACCAGTGCAGTACAATACAATTTATGTAGTTTAAATCAGTTCAGATTCAAATTGGTTTATATCAGTATAAACTGATATGAACTGATCATTTATACACTATTTCAATGCTAGATAAGTAATGTCTTACAGTAATCATGTTATAGGAAGTACTAATAATGCCTACATACTATTAAAAATGCATCTTGATCAAGATTCAAGTAAGAAAAGTACTCTTTCAGCTTCTTATATAGATATAATGAAGGGTTTGTACAGGTTCCACAGTGTGTAAATATGTACTGATTTAAACTACTTCTAAGCAGTTTAAGAAATTTTTGGATTGTGCATAAACTGTAAACCTGTACTGATTTAAATTGCGAATCAGTACAAGCTCTAGTGATACATTTTGCAGTACAATGCAATGCAATTTATGATTTATTTGCAGTTTAATGAATTGTATCTCCAAACCCTACCTCAGATGCAATGGTAACAGCTGGTGCATGCTGAGAGGACCAATGACTTGAAGCACAACATCTTTGCTGATGAAGAAGCTGGGCCTACTGTAGTGCCTTCAAGGGAGTGCTCTGACCACCATGTAAGAGGAGGGATTATTTTCTTGTGCCCAGTGATGTTGATCAGTGGGAAGCAAGGGGTGTTCAAAAAAATAAGCACTGACATGTCCTTGGGGGGGGTCTGAGAATTCCTTATGGCCAAAAAAAATTTCATACTATTGAGGCTCTGGGGGGGGGTTTTAGGTTAATTCAACTACTGAAATAAGGCTATAAAAACTATTTAAAGCACTCAGCATCTCAAATCTCCCTGAAAAACATGGATTCTAAAGAATATGATGCATTTTAGTACCAATTTAGCACCTCCATCAAAAAATATTGTCAATGCAAATGCACTTTCACCAGGTTGAATTGAAATTAGATGAGCTGCTGTGTATTAATTGCCTCTGAAAATGTTGTTTAAAGGTGCAAAGGAGAAAAAATTGTTATGGACCCAAAAACAAGGTCATGTTGGGACTTAGTGGGTTGAACACCCCTTGGTGGGAAGAGAGGAAGTGGGATGTTGTTCATGAGCTGGGGGAGGATATCACTCTTTCCACTGCAGAGCAGCATCTCTGGGAGGAAGGTCAATGTGAAGAGAGATGGCACAATGCTCAAGATAAGAAGACTGCATGATCTGTGGGGAAGTTCATGGAATGTAGTTGGTTTGTGTTTCTCTATCAACATATGATGATGTTGAAGTGTTGCAACATGATTTGTAGCAGGAAGCAGTAAGCCTTTCAAGCATTATCTGACCTTCAGATGCTGACATTGGTTCTCCCATTCAGGTCAAAATATTCATTGGCTATGTTGCACCACTACATGGCTGCAGAAGTGGAGGAGTGTAAAGCTACCAGCAAAGGCAGGCCTGAGGGCAAGCTTGCCATCTCATATGTAGGGATGCCCACCGTGTCCATAGCACGGTGAGTACGGGTGACCGCTACGGATACAAACCCATACTGTCAGGGAATCTGGAGCTCATGCTACGGAATGGGTACAGTACGGATAGTCCCCCATACATTCCGTATTGAGATACCTGGTACGGCTGTGTACATGAAGTCATGGTTTTTTCCAAATTGAGCTAGTATGATCTTGGCACAATCTGCCAGCATGCGTTGTTGATGTTGTCTCCATTTTGTCTCAGTTGACTCCATTGTTGTTTGAATCATTGAGCTCTCATGTATATACAACTTAAATGCCAATCCCAAATGATACGCAGCAGGGACACAAACATTAAGTGGTGTCAAGGATGTGATCAGTTGCTGTTATATCTATGCATTCCGGTGCCTCCAAAGTCCACCGATTACCCCTAAATCACTGCCGAGCCTCTGGCGCTTATTTCCGAGGCTTGCCGAGCCTATATCTCGGTAATAATCTCGGAAACCTTGGCTATACCTCAGCTGGAACCCGGTTGCAAGTCACTGACTTGTTTGGACTTCATTACAGTTCCTTTCCTCACTTTCCAGTCTCGCTTCCGCGTCTGCCGGAGCCGAGCCATTCCGTTCCATTCCGAGCCTCGGTAACCCTCGGAAGACCTCGGAACAACCTCGGATATATTCCTGATACCTTCGGACGCCTTTCCCACTGCTATTGTTTTATTGTCCTTATTGTTTTATTGCCTTTTATGTTCTTTTGTCTTTTGCTACTGGATCACTTTATTGTTTTTACTTACCAAGTACCCGGTCTGGCTCCCGGGAATCCATTTCTTATTGTTAAACACTTTCCCCATTTATCCAGACTTAGTAGTATTTAAGTAGTTAAACTTGTACTGTAACTTTAGCTCCAAAATCAACTTAGTCTAGCTGATCTCACTTTCCGAGTCTTGCCTTTGTCTTTCCGACATTTCCGATTACTAAGCCAACACAGCCACGTGATCTCAGCAAAACCTCGGCTCCGCCTTCGGTTCCACTGCCTTGACTTGGCTTAGGCCTTACCCTATTGTTTTCCTCTTGGGACACCTTATGGCATGTCAAGGGTGTTGCCAATAGCTTCACCGAGTCCCATATCTCACAAGGTCTGGCCCAGAACCTTTCCGGACCATTTCCGTCCAATACCTCGGCCGCTCCGCTCCGGGTCGCATGGACTTAACAGTTGCTCATCATGGGCTCCTCTCAACAATTTCTGCTGGTTCAAAGATGCAAGGATACAAGCACTAAGTGGTGCAAGGATATTGGGCACTCGTCATAAGCTCCTCTCAACAGTTTTATTGGAAAATTGGGCTGCTTGTAAGCTTTCCGTATTGTGATTTTTTCCCTTGGCTGATTTATTTAGTGCTTGATCCTTGAATCTCTAATGAAGGTCTAAAGCATGAATTTTCAGATGATCCGTCACTACTCAATTTCCTCGAAGACCAGAAGAAGGATTTGTATGCCTACTTTAAAGAAAACTATCCATCAAAAGCATCCAATTCCACAGCAAGTACAGCAATTGAACGCAGTTTGAGCTCAACATCCACATCATTCCTTGGTGGAAATTCACCCCAGAAAGCTAGCTTTAAAACTTGATACCACTGAACTGTGCCTCTGAATGCAAATGAGCTGGACCAATACTTTGCACTTCCACAGGAAGATATTGAAGCTTGTGATCCAGTTGGATGGTGGTTTAACCATTGCAAAGCTCATCCGTGTTTATACTGCCTAGTGCGAGACATTATGTCAATTCCTGGTAAGTGAAAATGCATATTGCTACTTTGCGGCATACTCATCTCCCTTTTTAGGGTCTGCCGTTGCTGTAGAGCATATTTTCTCAAGTGGCAGAGACACGATTTCACTCAGACACTCTAGGCTCAGCATGGAAACCATCCGTGTGCTCATGGTGGTCAAACATTGTCTTCGAGCTGTGCAATCTGCTGTAGAAGAGATCCTAGGTGATGATTAAGTCTTATTAGTACAGTAGTCATTGATAAACTACATTTTATATGTTCTAATGTGAATTTCGATTTTGGTGCTGCTGATATGGCCGTGCCATGCCCGTGATAACCGTATGTTCTGCTGGACCCTGTAACAGCAGTCCTACGGCACGGATACGGGCTTGAGCATACCATAGCAGATTCAACAGGCTACAGCCATATCTGTAATGTACGGTGTGCATCCCTACTCATATGATGTTCATTGCAAGCTCTTGAAGACAGTTAAATGCAGCCCTTTGAGAAGCCTTGCTAAGTGGTGCAGATACCTTCCTGTTATTGGTACAATGCATAGCTACACCCATGAGCAGAAGGCCCAGCTGCTGTTTTTGATGCTTTACATTGTTGGAACTAGGATTGAGGATGGTGAAGCCTGTGAATGCTACTTTGCTGTCACCAATGCCCTTGCAGGAATAACTTGCCACCAATCTATCTTCCATTGCTGCCAAGCTATTGCCGAATTTGTTTATCACCACAATAACTTCAAAACCTATGCAAATTCAAGCTTATTCATCTACAACAATGACAAGCAGGTGTTGGGCATCCTTCAGGGTAGACATGCTGTTGCTAAAGGGATGAAGGAGGCTGGGATTGTAACTTCTGACACATTCTATGGGTGGTTAACAGAGGAGGGGGAGCATCTTTGTAGCCTCCAGAAGGTTCTGGATAGAGAAACCCTAGAGATGGAGTACTTTCAGAAGTTAGAGGGGCTGTACACATGTGTGAGTCACCTCAAGGAAGTTTGGGATGCATAGTGGAGCTATAAGGCTATGGGAGGCCACGATCAAGGCCCTGCCTTGGAAAAGAGGTGTTGGAATGAGATCAAGAATGAGTGTAAGCTTATTGCTGACTGCCAGGTGTTGGAGTGGAAGTTGGAGGTCAATGAGCATTGTGGAGAGGGCTCAGAAATGGTGTGCAACAAAGAAGGTGAGGGAGGCTGCCTATTGCAAGGCCTTGGATAAGCTTGAGCGCCTGCTAGTTTCCAGGATATTTGAAATGACAAGGTTGAATGTGGCTGGTACTGGTGCACTTTTGTTTCTTTTATGATATCCTTATGTTGTCTGAAGTAAGTCTCCCAGGATACAAGATGTGGAAGCATATCATAAATGCTCTAAAGCTCAGATTGAAGACCATCCAATCTGCAATCACTGCTTACAATGAAGCTGTCATTGCCTTGTCTCCTCCTTGCTGCCATGTCTCATGGGAGTATGCCATTGAATACTCTTACCTAATGGAGTTCAATATCCTTTGAGATACTCGTGAGGATGTTTGGGATTGCAAATGGGCAACTCAAAAGAATTGAATGCTCATGCAGGAGTGCTTCAAGCTAATCTAGGCAGAAAACAAGCTTCCTCAACTCCACTTGGAAATCCAATGTTTATTCACCTACATGCAAGATAAAGAGTATCTGCTATTGAGCATGGCAAAATCACTTGAGGCAACTGATCCAGCTTTAGTGCTGCAGATTACTCTCTATTGGCAGGAGCAAGGTCACTTCAATGAGCAGCATTGTCATAGGCTTCTCTCTAGCAAGCACTTGGATGGCTTCAACTTCAGTAACAACAAATACTTTTTTCCTGGAGTTGCGGTAGCAAAGCAAGGGTTTGCCTGAGATGCTGAGGTCAGAGATGCTCCATGGTTTGATGAAGAGCCTGGTACAGTCGATTATCTCATATGGAATCAAGATTAGCCTTCCCCCGAGCCGGGAGGCGGGAATATTCCATGCAACTGTCATCCGGAATATGGAATACCATATTGGGGTCATATTCCATATGGCGGTCAGTCAAAAGGTAGTAATATTGGTAGTAAATGTACATTTTGAGCTATAGAAACTTGAAGGTAATTGAGTCAAAGTGTGGCTTGAGTACGGCGCCAAGTTCTTGCCAAGTTTAAGGGACCCACAGTAATAAATATTGCCATATTCTGTAGATTAGCCTTTTTTCAGACTTTCTAACACTCAGTAATGGGCAACAATGCAACTCAAAAAATCTGGTCTAATCAGAGGAAGCAAACTGTATTTAAACCTCGTGGACTCAACAAAAAGGTGAGAAGGGCAACTGTCACAGATCTCCCTATTTCATTATATCTTATCTATGACATATTTTATTATCTCATCACAGTGTATTATCTTGACACTTTTATTATCTAGTATAGATGTACATATGCTTCTAAGCTACTCCATCAAACCCTTGCAGGGATGTTATCTCCACCTTGCAGGGTTACCCATCCCTTGTAGAGATGTTATCTCCATCCTAACAGGGTTGCTCCACCCTTGTAGAGATTTTATCTCCATCCCAACAGGGTTGATCTACCCTTGTTTCAGACCCACATGGATAGGTATCATAGGTCTTATGTAGTAGTGACTGGGGTCCTAGTCCCTTTGTATATAAGTAGACTGGTCTGAGCTCAGAGACCTCAGACTCAATAACATATTTATTGTCTTCACACAAACACTTCTCTTTTCTACACACTCAGCTTAACCTTTGTTGCCAACCTCCAAATCCATAGCAGGTGAGTAAGGGATTTGTGATAGTGACAAACAAATTATTGAATACATTAAGAGAAAAGAGAGAGGAGAGGTTTCAGATGATGAGGCTAAAGAGGATGGGGACTCTGAGCTGCCAGCACCCAAACTGGATCATGCCAAGGCTGCTGAGTATCCCAGCCTATTCTGTGGTGAGCATGTTGATCTGGATAGCTTGTTGGATCTTTCAAAGTTTTTGCAGCAGTTTTGAGGGGAATTGAGGTGGGAAATTGAAGCAAGTAAAGTAGGTATTGAAGATTATTTTGTCAAGTAATGAGTTGACTTTACATGTAGAAATAGACTGAACATGATTCTAAAGTGAAAATAAATGATTTAAATCAAAATATCTGTTATGGAATATTCATCATATGAAATATGGTTTGGATGGGAACCAATGGATTCCATATGAAATAATTGACTGTAGTGAGCTAGAGGAGGAGGACAATGATGATGAACTTGACAGAGAGCTGGATGTGGCTCTGTCTATAGCCGTAGACCAATCATTGTAAATATTACCCTACTCAGTTGCTGCAATAGATGCCTATGTCTCTAGTTAGTAACCTCTTTAAGTGCTGATGTGAAAAGCACCCAGTAGGTGCTCCAATGTTTCCAAAGTCTGATATCCAGTCTGATTAGTCAAAACTTTAGTAGGTTTTATTCATACCTGAAGAATTACCCTTATTCACTTTTGTACAAGCCATAGAGTACCCTCCCTCAGCTTTTATACAAGTCTATAGTGGGGACTTACAGGTGGAAAAAGACCATATTTTTCCTATGAAAAATGCATTGAGAAAGAATCAGAATTTCCTTTGGGAATGTTCTATAATTTCATGTGTAATGAGTCATGTATTTTAAATAATTGGTAGTGACCTATGCCCACCAGGAAAAGTGTGGGAATCAGATTAGCACTAGTGCTTTTTTTTGAAAGAAGTGGATGGAGCATCTGCAGCTTCCACCACATTGTCTAGCACATAGATATCATGGAACAAAATGATTATAGTAGCAATATAAGGGTTTTGTTGAAAATAGATTTTTTTAAAGTTGTGAGGATCCACTTGGAACAGTACTTACAGGGTACAGAAACAGGCATTAACAGCTATACATATTGATTATTTTTTCAACAAAACCTTCAAAATGCATTTCTAAACACTTCACTCTCTCAAAATTTGTCCAGATGTGAAGTCTTTGAAACTGTAGGTGGTCCATCAAAAATTGCCATGGAAAACAGTGCCAACTTTTAAGTGCCTATTGAAACATGGTCATGACTTACCTATAATTTTGTATCCTTCTACACTCTTTCAGACTCTTTGAGTCCTTCCTCTCATTTTTTGAACTTAATCATATACACATTTCTTGCTCTAGCATTCAATGCTATGACAGCCCCAAAATCTGCTCAGCCAGCTGGGTATAATCCCTTGAAGTCCTGTTCAAAGGGCCAGAAAGCATTGCTAGCCCAAATGCATGCCACATGGACTTGGAAATGCACCAATGATATGCTGATTTTTTGGCTAAGGCTAGAACTGTGCAGAACTGATAATCCTAAGTTCTGTTTGTAACAAAATATGGTCAATAAGAGAGCTATAGTGAGCCCAAGCTGATAATTAAAATCCATCAAGGACCTATTGTACCCAATAGGTTGCAGAAAAATGGTACTTGTAATGGTACCATACTTAACTTTGTGAATGCAACTCAATCAAATTCCTATGCACAGTATGGTGTAGCAAGGCAAGCTTTTTGGATAACAAGTTGCTGATCAAGACAGGTGAACAAGCCTACATACAAGCTATACTAGGCTAGTTCATCGAAGGATATACTCAAGGGGATTGAAGTCTTAACATGGCCCAAGCCATTGCTTCCACAATCAGCTCACTGAGGAGTCTTCACAACACTCAATTTATTAACAAAGCAAGTTAGACCAAGATAGGTAAGCACCTTAACTGGCACCCCAAAGTTGACACTCATTGGTACAAAAGTGCCTAGGCAAATTGTTGCAGCAAACCAATGTGGCCACATGACCAAACTTGCTGTAGCTACCAAGTAGCTACTTCAGGAGCATGAAACAACTAGGAGGAAACTCTTTCCAAGCCTCAGTGTTTCCTGAGATCCATGTGCTACCAAGCATCTAGACTCAAGAACTGTGCAGAACTAGGATAACAGCCAAGCTCCCATTGGTGAGGAAAAACATAGAATACTTCCAAGGGCTGTTCTGCTGAAAGAACTGGCAAGCTTTGTAAAAAGGCAAATGACTTGAGTTAATTCAGACTAAAATCCCTGAAGTCAACCTAATCAAGGAAGACAAGTTGAATGAGGCAGGAATGGACAAGGCAAAACCATAGTATACATGCATATATGGATATTATTTTATCTTTCTCTATTTACTTATTCTGTTTCACTTTAGCTTGCTCAGCTTCTCTCATTTTCCTATTTATTATATCTTGCTCAGTATATATAAGTAGCTACTCTATCTTGGAATAACAAGTTAAACTTGATACCTAAATTTCAGTTCTATCTTAGGAACTGTATAGTATTTGACATCTGCAGGTAGATTAGATTGGTCTATACAACCTTTGAAATGGGTGGCATTTTTGTAACCTCAATAACACTGAGGTAATTTGATCTGCTTCCTGGCTAATAAGTTGAGCATTCCTGGTTTACATCTCAGAGGGAAGTCACATCAGTCTTAGGACCACAGGTGGAGCCTAATATGCACATCTAACTGAGCCTATTGTTGATTAGGAAAGGTCTTGGACCCAAGTGTTGGCTTGGTGTAATTTTAGTGAGGGAGCTCCTCGGAGTGTTAGTTAGCTTACCAACTTGCTATACCTCTTGCTTGCTCTTCACTGGGTGTGTTAAAAATGCCTACTCAAGTGACTTGCAGGGCAGTCACATAATCTTGTTAGGTAATTCACAGGACTCCCTGAGAGTTGGAGTATCATTGCGCAGCAATTTAAAGGCTCCTGATTCATGCTAAGTCTTTTGTTGAGCTGGCATACTTGACCCATGCTTGGGTATTCCTTGGATATGCAAAGTCATTTATTGAGTGAGCATACTTGACCCATGCCTTGGTGTTCATATTTTGCCCTCAATTAGTTCAGCATGTTGGCATACATTAGTTGACTTTTCACAGCCTTGCTCCAATAAAAACCTTGTTCATTTGTACTGTCTGTGCCTCTGTTGAGTGCTTTCTTTATGAATCAAATAGTAGTAGAGGGAGCTTTTGACAACCTCCTTCCTCACATTAATTAAACCTTTTGTATTAAATCTGATCAGGGTGATTGTTGTTTGATTGGTTTTTATACCTAGCACAAATCTAACTCACCACCAAATCTCACAAAATCAATGAAAACAATGAAGATGATCATAATGAAGATGATAATAATAACAAACACATTCCTTTTGAAAGTAGTGCAATGCAGATCAAGTTGCTAGAGGAAAGAGCAGAGCTGTACAAGAAATTCTATCAGAATGAAGTGAAGGATAGCCAGGTAGAGGGCAGAGAAGGTACCCAAATTGAGGACAAGGATATGGATGATTACAATGAACACACTTAAATTCACTCTTTTACTGCTTTTTTATTTGCATTTATTTTTATTCATAGATACTGTATTTCTAACATTGGTGTACTGTAGCATATATTCTAGTACATACTAGCAGAGGACAATGCAAAATAGCAATTTGCCACCTTATTTTAAGTGCCATTGGTTAGTCAGTGCCAAAATTGCTACCAGTGTTGGTTGCTACCAGTGTTTTGCTCAAAAAACACAAAAGTTTTCACAACCCAAACTCTTTTCAATGGCCTTCAGCACTCTTCGCTGATTTTTAGTGCCCATTGTTTTGAATTGAATTAGGGTTGTGAAATTATTTGTGTTTTTTGGAAGTAAGCCAGCAAGGATAAGGCTGGAGGAGTCATGAGTGAGCCCATCAAGTACTGGAACCTCTTGAGTAATGAGCCTGGAGATAATGAGCCAGTGCAGTACATATAAAAGAAAAAGTGAATGAAAAATGTCTACTATGTCTAGCTGCAAGACTTCTGGGTCTTGCAAAGGTTTCAGTTTGGCACT
The DNA here is from genome assembly GCA_009733575.1 of Gymnopus androsaceus JB14. Classification (NCBI taxonomy): domain Eukaryota; kingdom Fungi; phylum Basidiomycota; class Agaricomycetes; order Agaricales; family Omphalotaceae; genus Gymnopus; species Gymnopus androsaceus. The sequence continues at coordinate 76,084 of ML769564.1, forward strand.
GATGCACTAGCTTAAATGATGCTATGGGTGGATAAGGACCATGATTTTATGCCTTAATTGACGTTATATCAGGATAAGGATTTCCATCAAACTTCACCCAAAATGATGCTATTTTGGGTGAGGTTCCATCCCCAAACACCTTGATCAGACAAAAAGCACCTGAAACGCAACATCACGCAAGGGCCATGTTTTTATCTAGTTACACATTGTTACTGCTTTTAGCTTCCATTCCTTTGTCAACTCCCAACTTCTTCCATCAACGTTGGTTTTTGACTGTTCAGTAGCCATGATTTCAAATGATATCTACACATCCTGTCTATCTTCCGTGCCTTCTTGGGCTTTACCTGATAACAAATTTCTGCACTTGACACATCTCATGTCTCTCAAAACTGCTGATCTGAAAACTGTTGAATCTCAAAGACTAATGAAAGCTGAATTAGTACAATCTATACTCAACAAATATTGTTCAATGGTGAACTCTATTGCAGAGCATTCTGTAGACAGCTCTCATACTTACACTACTGTTTGCCAACATTTTTTTATTGTGCTTGGCCCATTAGTTTATTGTGAAGTTATTAAATCCTTCCCTTTGCAAGTGTCCCTTGACAGTGACATTCATCCTTATGCTGATGCTAACATGCTTCCCACTTTAAAGCAAATCATTTACAGTTGCCCTGCTTCTGACTTGGATCAATTATTATCCTCTCTGAATGCCAAACAGAGCACCAATTGTACTCAAATATATTGCACAAATTCACCTGCAGGAAAAGGTCATATTGACTCTTGTGATCTCATCACTTTTCTGTGCAAGGGTTTTACCAGTTTGCATGAACTGAGTTATCATAATCTTGTCGAATTTTACTTTAGTGATGATATTAGATCATGTCCCTTTTTATCATGTGACCACTTTGGTCTTTGCCATATTGGAAGGTTGCGCACTTCAGGCACCTACCAAACTGACCTACTTAGGGTAAAAAAATGATGTCCTTAAATATACCTAAGAGGCCCCTCTTTGGGGTAGACTACCCACCCCTTATTAGGTGTGTAGCTACCCATTCTGCTCAAATTTGACTTGGGGTAGCTACCCTCTATTTCACATCACACAGTGTCTGGGGTCTTGCCTGGGTAGCTACCCAGGGATTTTTTTTGTAGGTTTTTTTGTGCAGTTCATGGAGCATATTATCTGCCATTTGACTATGTCAGACACTGCTGTTCTGTCTGAATTAGAGTGAAACCTTACATTGCTACATTATTCTTGTCAATTCTGTGATTGTGGCATTTTCAAAGGACTCACCAATCAAACTCTCAAAGATGTGCTTCTACTGAAGGATCAAAGGTCCCTTGACCTTAGCAACAAAGACCCTTTGGTCTAAGTTTAAACAAATAAGAAGGTCCCTTAACCTAGTAAACACAATATACACAACAAATAACAAAACAAAGAGGCTTGTAGCTATGTGGGTGCCACAACATGTATTTCTACAAGATTTCCTCTCCATTTTATACTAAAAACATCGTCCTTGCCCTGCTATCCTTCCTAACCTTCCTGCCTATCCGCAGTCATCTGTAGCTTATCCCTCGGGTCCCTTTCGCTCCGTTTCCGACACCCCGAAGGCTGTAGAAAGCCTCCGTTTATCCTATCTTTCCTATTTTGGCCTAAAGGCTTTCCCTGCCTCGGATCCCCTTTCCAATCCGTTCCCTGGCTAAACCTAAGTCATCCCGACTTGTTTCAAGGTCTGTCGGACTTGATTTCACATCCGTCGGGTTTCTATCTCCTCGGAACATCTTTATGTCCCCTGGTTTCGACGCTTTTCTGCCCATCAATAAAATATGCTTTGACCTCCATGTTTAAATCTTAGGCTTTCTAGGCCGAATCGCGACGCCGTTTTTACTCCCGTTTCGATACTAAACACTTGTAATGATAAATATGTTGTAGATATTCATTGTCTCTTGTTGAAAAGCACCTTTTACCGGTACTTGAGATGAAGTCAATGCATACATCAGCAAAACCTGTGAGATGCCATAGCAAGGTCCCCCTCTGTACAGCAGCTGTACAGCAGCTGATGGGAAGTGATGGGAAGTGATATAGATCAGCTGCTGTACAGCTCTGCACAGAACTGGACAGAGGGGGACCTTGCTATGGCATCTCACAAGTTTTGCTGATCTATATGCAGTGTTTTCTGTGTATATGCACTTGTATGCACTAATCATCACTAATCATATGCACGGCAGTTGCATCAGCTTGATCCATTGCATCAAATTTGATGTGCTCCGCTTCTTTAGTTTTACTGTTAGTTACGATTGTTTGCAATAGCCTTTCTTCAAACTAATTTGATAGTGAAATCTTCCTAATTAAAACTCTTCTTCTCAGTGACTATTGCAATCATGATTGCTACTGTCTTTGCACTCAAACCTACTGTTAAACGACTTGATGCTCTATTTACATGTCTGGAAGCTCGATCTATTGAAATGATGGATTGCTCTTTGTCTGTGATGACAAAACCTGCTCTTGGTCTTGTCAATTCATCCATCCTTGCATTCTGATTCAGGTTGGAGGGAGGAGATCTTTGGGGCTGGGTCCGATGATTTTTGATGGAAATTTATGATATTTTAGTATGTTGCCTTCCTACAAGAAATTCTTGATATCTGACTCTATTGCAGTTGCTCAAAACAGCTGTTCCAGATGGTAAGAGGTCTCTTACAACACATCAGCAAAACCTGGGTGAACTGGATAGCACTGGATACTGCTATCCAGCACTCATAGCACTCATAGCAAGGTCCCCATCTATCCAGAGCTATGGGCTGCTATGGATCACTATGGATTGCTATAAAGCATGACATCTGTCAACAGGCAATATAATTCAGGAAGCTCATAGTAACTCATAGCTACGTATAGCAATTCATAGCAGTTCATAGTTCTATGGCTGCTATGGCTTGCTATGGCTTGCTATAACAGCTATGGCAATTATCCAGGTTTTGCTGATGCAGAGTCCAATCTCCTATCCCTTTGTATTGTAGAGTTTGCAAGTTTGTGAAATTATGCAACTATCTCTAACTGTTCCAAAATTGTGATCTCATTCAGAATCAGCATGGTTTTCATTGCAGCTTTAAAAGATGTTGCCTTTTTCATTGTCAACAGAGACAGGAAGTTATTCAGGGACAGCGCATTGGAAGTAGCTATCATGGCTCTCAGCTTCTCTGTTGATTTGATGAATGTGGTCGGATTCATTGCATTCATGAACATTGACAAGGGGTGTATTTTGTCAATGGCTGCAGATACTGATTACCACCTGACTCCTGGCTGTCAAGAGTCTTTTCTTACAACAACTCCTCTCCATCATGCTTATTGAGCTCGCCACATGCAGTGGCCAAGACTTTGCGCAAAGCCAGGTATGCTTTTTCCCGGGATTGCAATCCAAATTCTTCTCATTCATGTCAATAGAGAATTGGCTGGGATTTAAGGGGTATAGCATCAGCAAAACCTGGGTGAAGGTCATAGCAGCTATAGCAATCTATAGCAAGCCATAGCAGCCATATTGCTATGAAATGCTATGAGCTGCTATGAGTTGCTATGAGCTGCTATGAGTTGCTATGAGTTGCTATGAGTTGCTATGAGCTGCTATGAGATCACCAAGTACTCAAGCCAGCTGTCAACATTTTGACAGCTGTCACTCTCTTGCATCAATAGTGTATAGCATCAATGAGTCGTCGCAACTTCCCCAAGCTCCCTTCCTTCCCTCCCAAATATCTTTTTTTTCTAAGTTGTTTCTGAGTTGCTTTGGCTTGGCATTCTCGGTGAGTTCATTCAAGCCATTCAATATCTAATTAAGCATTGCATACTATACTGTAGCTTTATCTATGCTATATACTATTTACTGTAGCTCTGTTTGGGTAAACTATCCTACTATGTACTACTAATCTGACAATATGTATGACTTATTATAATTATTTGGTCTCGCAAGTGAGAGAAACAATTCCGAGGAATCTTGTGGGCTTTCTGGAAAGTATCAATAGAGACTTTCAACCTTGAAATCTGAGAGGAATTGTATGCTTGAATTTTATGAACAGGTAAAATATCTTTGAACCGTCTCTAATAGATAAGGAAGGCCAATGGGATCCAACCGCCGACCACGGCAACCACCTCGGGAGATACACCTGCTAGCAGAAGCTCAACGGCTGCCCTGAACCAGTGGAAATCCTTATGAAATCACAGAAGGCAAAGAAAGCGGACTTGACCATATGATGTGGTTGGCCAAGGTTGTCAACGTATCCGAACAAAAAGGAATTGTTGGGAATCCTCTGCATGGCATTGGAGGGACAGAATAATTTTAGCACTGTTGTCTGAGCTGTGGCAGTGATTGTAGCTGTTAGAACAACACTAGTTTCGGGTGTAAGTACTATAGTTAGTACTTAGAGTATTGATTAGTCTATTTAGTTAATAGACGTCATCGAGGGTGTACCGCCGTGTGCAGACCTCGAATGGTAACGTTGATAAGCTTCTTAGGGCTTAGAAACGAGGTACGAACAAGTCATGGAAACAGTAACTTGTATGTATTAATTAAAGTACATTCGTAGATACGATAAATATCTTTTATCGTTGCTGGCTCAACGCTTTTTAATTTGTTCAATATGGTCTACATACAGGACAATCTGAACTATCGTCTCCATAACGTTGTAAAGTCGACTCGAGAAAAAAGTCCTACTGGCTTCATGTTCAATGTCCGATTTTTTTTTTTTTGGCAAGAGCACCACTCATATCTCGGCCATCCCAGCGTACCTCGAATCACTCACAGAATGATAATGAGAGTTACGCACAGGTTGTGAGCTACCTGTACTTTGCGCCGGGAGCGTATTCTGTGACGATGGAAAGGTGGATGGATCTGAAGGATTCTGTGTGTGTATACATTCGTGAGGTCATATAGAAGAATTACCATGATCGAACACTCACATAAAATCTCGGAGGCGGGCTAGAGGGCCGATTGATCAAAAATGGCCTCGGGATAACATTATCGTCCAAAAGTCCTGGTGAAGATGGTCTATGGATTTCTCTCCTCCTACGGCGAGAACGGATGAGGAGAAATGCTAGAATGGCTACGGCGCCCACGAACACGAGTCCTCCGACTACCCCGCCCGCTATGGCACCAGCATTGCTTTTGCTTTTGCCGTTGTTACTGGAAGAAGAAGAAGAAGAAGTGGCTGCTGCGGATGTACTAGATCCCGCAGTGGGTGATGAGAGTGAGCTAGTGGGACTTGCAGGAGCTGGAGATTCGGGAAGATCTAAGTAGATTTATGTGAATGTCAATCACTAATTATTAAATGGGAAGACTTACCTCCTGCACGCTGGGCTTCAGTAGCATTGAAGGAGGTGGCATCCTGATAGATGGTCAGTATGCATGTGTACACAAACGCACTCCCAACGTACGGAGAGACTCTGAAATGCCCAGTTGGGAACTGCAGTGCCCGATGGAATGGGGTTTGGATATCTGCGAAGTTTCGCCTCAGTAACGTGGGCACAGTAGACAGTACAAGACATACACGAGATAGACCGTTGAGCAATTCGTTTTCCATTCCCCCCATCTATGGTAAAGGGATATCAGTGCCTTGCCGGTTTACCGATTCTAGGATTCACTCACGTTAACCAATCTGCGCCCTGACAGCCTGCGCAAGCACTCAAAGCATTATAATACACACTCGAGCAAGTGCAGTTGTTTTGCAGCGATAAGGAGAGGTCGTACTCGTCCGCTTCAGTAGTACTGCCGAGAGACGGGATTTGGAAACCTTTGAAGAAAATAAATATAGTCATAAAAGGAAAGATAAAGCATAATCACTTCCGCCGCTGCATACAGATCCCAGATATCCTGCGACCTGGCAAGGACTCTGACCCACCGAGTTGAATGACTGACAGATCTTTAGAAGCAAGGATCGGGGATATAACCATGAATGCTCACCCACTGATAGTTGAACTGCGAGCTACAAGCTGGGACATTGAGACTCGGAGCTGCACAATAGACGGGCGACCATAACGATAAGCTCCAAATAGCTGCTAAAAGACCAAGACTGAGGGGAGCTGAGGGCATGGCTGGGTTGATTCCGGGCTGAATGAACTGCTGGAATTAGGGAACAGCTGAGAGTCAAGGACGAGGGTGTTGATAGCAGCTAAGAGAGAGCTGGAGATCTCGGATTGGCCTATATACAAGATTGCATTCAAGATCTGCCGTTCAGGAATAGCCCAGAATAGCCCGCCGAGCAAGCTGTCTGTAAAGGCCCATGGGGGAAAAGTCGGCGATTTCATTCTAATATGCGGTACAGCACGTGTTGTGTTCAGATATTTAGCCTAATTTGGCTTTGACACTGAGCTATGTATGTGACTGTCTAGAAAGGATGTTGACACGATGAATGTGAACAACAAGCGCTGTGCTGAACTTCTGAAACTTGTGAGATTGCTATTGATCCTTTCATGACGCGAAGTTTGGCTATACCTTGGGCATCTCAACTGGACAGCTTTTGACCGTTTGAACGATGGGCGCTGGAATTGTAGGGTTGCGCCGTGCGGGCTGAATGGGCGCGTCGGTCAAAGCGAGGCAAGATCGGCGCCAAATTTGCCGACGGCAATTATCTCGATGCTGTCCTTCCACAAACTACTCTTCTCCTTGTTTGTTTTATTTCGCTTGCTCTCGCCGACACGAGAAATAGTGAATTTCGATGCTTCAGAGCAAATAGATGTTCAAGTATCTGGGCTGATGAATGGTACGTCGGCCAATCAATATCTTACCAAAAAAATCCAATTGATTGCATTTTTCCAGGCATATCCTAAACCCCAAAGCCAACGAAAAACGCTTTGATGTTATACCAGCTCCTCTGGGCACACCTGTAATCGGCGTATGTTCTTCGACCGCAGGACTTCTCTCAAAAGTACCCAATTGCCCGCATGAAATTTGGATAAAACTCGATTTGGATGAGGGAGATTGGAAGACGTATGAAAAGTTTTCTTTAAGAGTGTCATGGCCTGGTTCGGTGAGTGGTCTTCCATATGCACGAGCAATTGATTCTTATATGTCTACTAGTCCCCTGCGAAATTCCATATAAACATTCTCAACTCGGAGGCAACTGCTTCACGATTCGCCGGCAAAGCAATAACACCACAAAGACGAACACGCGTCAAGTTTGCTCGAATTCGGGTTGTTGATATAGGCGTCGTTTCACCCATGTCTGGTCTTACTCAAACTCTTTCAATACCGTTCATCGTTACGCTGGATCCATTGTACTTTGGCGTGATACCAGCGTCACTGATACCTTTCCTATGGGTACTATTGCCAGTACTGTTGGTTTCAGTGTTAATAGTCCCATTCTGTGAATGCATTTTTGCAAAAGGTGGCTGCTGCAGCGAGGAGAGAGATTGCCGGGAAGAAGGAATAGTTTTAATTCCGATCCTTGTACAGTACATGATAATAAATACGGCTTTTCTAGGAGAAACCTGTCTGCATATGTGGTGTGAATATCGGTAATGGATGGGCCTGCAACGTTGAAGGATGTCAACGATCCGAATACATAGTGTGAAACGAATGAACGAACCTCTGTGTTGAACACATATTCTAAGAGCGATACGTTAGCTATAAAACGGATAAACACTTTAACCACTTACTGTCCAAAGGCAACACGCTCGCGTCCTCGAAACAGAAGGAACAGATACTTCAATGTTTCGCTCTGAATCATCAATGACATGAGGCATCTGCGTTCATAGCTGAAAAGAATCAGAACTCTTACCATTAAGAACGTCTCCATCTTATCCTCTTGCTCTGCCGGTACCTCATCCACATTAATGATACTCGCATATCCACCGGTCTGGACTTTACAGTGCTTCTCAATTGCTTGGAATATATCCCAACCCCAATCCCTGTAACGGTTGTCTCCAGTAAGGCGGAAGGCCAAGAAGAGCGACTCTACGGTCTCTGGTCTGTGAAAGCGTTGAGATTTAGAGAATGTATGATACTCGAGCAATGAAAGCACGCACCGAAGAATATATCTTGCATCGTACGGAGCTGGTTCACCTGGGCTATAACGGAAAAAAAGCGCGTCAGTTACACCGTTTCTAGACCCATCAGGAGAAAAAGCAAAAAAAAAAAAACCCACCGAGCGCCTTTGATATACCAATCAGCGGGAGCACCCGACGAGGAATGAAATGTGTCCATTACACCAGCGTCTGAAGGGATACGAAAGTGCACAATTTCAGGCGAAAGTCCACTAGAAATCCATCACTGTTAGCAGTTAAACGAAGAATGCCAAACGTTAACGCACGTCTTAGTATCGTGTGTATCCACACAAGACCTGACTAGCTCGACTCCGGTTTTCCAATCCTTTTTTCCATGGTCCATGAATTCCGACTGTCGAGGCGGGATGGATACAGGAAGAACAGCGGCGCCGGTGATGGTTGCTCCTAGCATGAGTGAGCCACCGGAAAAGCAAACTGGATGATCTTGTTTTGGTGTGAGTCGCCAGGATCTGTGTGTGAGAGAGAGAGAGATTTTAGATTCATTTCAACTGAACCAAGTACGGAAATGTCACGAACAGCTGTCCGTCTCCATGTCGTTCCTGGAATGAGCTCCGAGGTGTAAGTCATGCGCGAGTAGGGACTCTTGGAGATGAGATTTCCGTGGACGGCGTTCATTGCGTCGTCGTACATCTGCACAATGAATGTAAGATATTTTTAAACGAGCCGCTTATGCCGCGTACTCACCTCCCGATAAACATTTTCCGTTTGATTCTGAGAGTCATTGTGAACAGACGCTTGGTATTCGAGGGTCGAACGAACTTACAGTTTGTATATATTGTTTTCTACGGCATAGATTAGAACGGAAGAGTCGAAAGGCAGGACAGTGCTCACAATAGATACTCATAGTATGAATCACCACGGGAACCCAATCGAATGGCAGAAGGAACGAATTGACCAGTCTGTGCGCTGATAAGGTTCAATAAGCAGGCTGCTTTCTATAAACAAAAGCGGGAATATGCACTGCAAGTAGATCGAAGCAAGTCCGTGTGGCATCCGATGCTCTTTGATGGTTTTCATAACCTGCATTTTGGTCAGTCTCACACAATGAACGTGCACCGTATGAACGCACCGCTTCGACCTTTTCCCAGTATGTTTCTTCCTCCGTCAAGTAACTGAGATATCTGAACTCGAGTTGCAACGTCGAGACCTCTGCGGTGCTGACGAGAAAGGGAAGGTCTGGGTCTGGGACGCCTTTTCGTTGAGCGAGATTGATGTTGGGTAGGGGAAGCCCTGATTCGGTGTCGAAAACAGGAAGCATACGGTCAGCTAGTTCTACTGCGCGGTCGAGATAGAGTTTATCGTGGCCAGTGAGTTCGTACGCCGAGAGCAGACCGCCGAGAACACGGATAGTAGTCTATCAAATTTGAGATGATTGTAAACTGCAGATAAAATCACAGCTCACCTCGAAAGTATTAAAGTTTGCGTCTTGGTCGAACGACAAGTTGTTTTCCACCCATTTCCTTGCCCTGGCGTAGTCATCCTCGAGGCCCATGATTAACATGGTATCAATAGAGTCGATAACTGTGTAACCAATTCCTCCTGCGTTCGTCAAATTTGACCCCTTCCGGCTGATAGGGTGGTATTCATCGTCTCCCATTGCATCCCTTTCTATAATCAGCTCGCACACGCTAACCAAATAACATCTGATAGTAGATTGTACGCACCATAAGCGCGCCAGGCGTGCTACAAAAGCAAAACGTTAATAAACTCGTTGAATTAGAATAATACTCGAAACACACCTTGAATGCTTCCACTACAGCATCTCTCTTTTCGACATCCGGTTCGAATCCTACAAAGCTCGCAGCACTTGTTCCAGGAGATGAATGCCAGTCATTAGAGTCAATCCAGAAGCTGGCAATATCTGAAAGGGTTGAAGGATTCTAATGGCTTGTATTAGCCTCTAGGTTAGTTATCCAAGCTCGGAACCAACTGACAAAGTATATAAATATTCCGAAGCATAGAATGAGAGGTATCCACAGAATTTTGAGGTATTGCAGTAAAGCAGCACTGTCTATGTCGAATTCCGGTTCGCTGGCCTGTATTTACTTTGTGATGAGAGAGGCCCAGGGAAGAGAAAAGAAGAACCAACAGTGTCATTTTTGGAAGCTTCTTCTTCCTTGGACTTTGTTTTGCGTTTCCTTAGCCCCTCGTCGGGCATGTCGTGGTTTGAGAGAAGCAGAAGCGCAAGGTAGCGCCGCAATACCGACGCGTCACGCGTCCACGTGTAGTCGTCTATTCTTTCCTTCGTTCCAGTGTGCCCATTTTTCTCGAACCCCGTGCGACGAAGAACTGGCCGTGTGGCTTTCGAAATCCTGGGCGCCGAATGCCACATGTATGACATCCAAGAAAGAGGATGGGTTTGTCTGTCTTCCTTCGCGGCAACTTGGGACCTTCACGACAATCCACGGTGGTTATGCTGTCTCCCCAGATGAAAAGTGGTATTTAATAAAGCACTTATGCGATTCACCTTCTCTGTCCCACCATCATCGGTTGCCTTATCCAGTTCCACACGAATAACGACGTCAGAATTATTCTCACACCCTTCTTTCCGTATCGTGTGGGATGCGAAGTATTTTACTTACTGTCCATTCATGGGTGGGAATTTGACAACACACATCTCTTGACAAAGTCCAACATCTCTTGACAAAGTCCAATTTCGTTCGTCTATATATTCGATTCATCTGGACAATGATTGGCTATCTAGTATCTTGTTCCTGTTCCTAATCCTAATGCATGAAGACACGGTAACTGTTCCTGGAAAACCTTGTTTAGGAGCTTCCATCCATCGATTGAACATCTCAGGACAATGGTACACAATTCTGAGCTGGTTAAGCTGATTCCCAATCTCTTTTCCCGATGCTGTGACTCTCCGGCGAAATGAACTTTCACTAGAGTTAGATTCTTCAAAGAAAAAGGTACCAACCACCAACCTCATTACAAGCCTCACCAATGCGTTGCGTTTACTCCAACTAACTATGGTCTCGAGATGGCGGAAGACCTTCATGTATGGAGGATACTGAACGTATTGTCAAGTTGCTAATGCATACATTCTGGAACATCGCAGCTTGATGATGATGAGCACTCTTCCTCCTCCCCTATCAATTAGTTACTCTTTGGTTCTCGCCTTCCTGGTTAAGGCGAACTCAGTATGGATTTCAAACTTTTCACGGATTTGACCTAGGATGAATTCACCGCCGTATTGTGAGTCGGTGTCTACCTATCTGCACTTCGATGAACTTGGCAACAGAGACCCGCACTTTGAACCATGATGCAGCTAGACGCTTAGGATTTCCTATTGCCCCGCTATTACCGGTTACTGACGACACAGAAGTTGGTCCTGCTGAGATCCGCGAGTTGACCATGCGAGTTGACCATGCTGGACCATATGGAAGACCCGGTCCAAGTTACAATTTCGGTCGTAACTTCGAATAACCTTTCAAAAATCATATGCCACTGTTTGAACTTTGGCCTTTCTTGGGTTCCTCAGGCATAGTACCCCTGTCTGTGAGCACAACATATGACTCTCTACGTCGTGTTCTATAGGTCTAGCGTGCTGCGCAGCACTGAGCATCAAATCATCCGGGTTTGCTCCGCACGTGAGCGTCATACCTCCTCCTGAATCGCGTCAAGACCTACGTCAGTAAATGGACCCGTCCTGAGAACGACACTGAAAGGGTATAAAAGGCTCTACATCTTCGCCTTTGCTTTCTCACTAAACTCACAACTACACCTTTTAAACACATTACAACCAATAACCCATCTATAATCACCATGTCCGACAACGCTCGTCAAGGTTTCACTGTTCGTGTCTGCTTCCTACTTCGATTACCACAGTAACTAACCTCATTGCTTTTAGGATAAGGTCGGCGCTGCTGTCAAGCCCGACTCTGAGAAGAGCACCACCGAGCACATGGGCGACAAGTTCAAGGGAACTGCCGACAGCGCTGCTTCAACTGTTCAGCCTCAGGTATGTTCTCCGCGTTGTTGTTACTTTCCGTTCTCCTAAACATATCTCTCCATTATAGAGCGAGAAATCCACCACTCAGAAGATGGGTGATACCGTTAGCGGCAACCAGAATGAGAACAATGTGAGTTTACTACTTCCTTTGCTATCGTTATCGCTGTTCTTCATACTGATTCTTCCTCTTTTCTCTTCAGGAATCGTTACTTGACAAGACCAAGAACACTCTTGGCCTGAACAAGTAGACGGCTACGTTGATCTCTGCATCTCAGGCTTCGCAATGACAGCGATGGTCACACCTCACGAATTTATGAATTCCTGCAATCACATTTTCATTTACGGTGTTATATCCAAAGCAATAATTGTATCTGTATTATTGTAATTTAACAAATGATGAATAACATGCTTTTTGCGATAATCCTTGGACTGAGAAACAACTCAATTCGGGAGTTGATTTATCTGAGTAAGTTGGGACATTGTTACTATTAATCTTAACTTTATACAGTGTGAATTTTTGAGGAATGGCTGCACAGCGCAGGAAAGTAGACTTCAAGTAACAGTTCATTACAGTAAGAGTAGGATGTTCAGATCGTCGAGAAAAAGAAGAAAATAATCAAGCGCCAACAGACACCACTGTGTATAATGCATTAAGAGGGAATCGAACCCCCGGCGGGTCGAAACGGCCATATTTCCCTTACTTATCACTTATGGCAACGACCCAGGTTACCACTACCCCATTAATGCATGTTTAGAACCCAACATGGATTACTCAATTATCATCCAGTGTATCACTTGCTCTTCCCCAAACTTGCAGTAGTCCCACTATTCAGAAAGCTCAATCATCATGCATTTCAACCAGTGCCATCTACCAACTGAAAGATTCATCTTTCACTTGAGTCCAACTCAATTCTGAAAATCCTAATGACTTGGTGAAAAATACTATTAGTGTTTTGTTTGTGAATCCGCAACTGAGGTACATACTGCAGGCAATGCTCCGAGACCCACATTATGGCTTGCTGCCAAACATCTTATCAAGAAAGTCAAGTCCGAACACCATGCATTGTCGCGCGCACGTGGAGATCAAGGTTTTATCGTGGTACAACTTGAAGTCGACCCTGATCTAGTCCCTACTCATTTCTCTGGTCAAGAAACTTAAAAAATTTGGTTTCTAGCATGAATTCCAGCCTGGTCAAAAACGATTGTATTTAGATGGATTGTGACAATTTGCTGATTATTGTTGACCGAGGGATGGATGCAAGAAGAAGAAACACTTGATCCGAGATAAGCCAGCCAGGCAGTGTGAGTCAGCCAGTGCCAGTTTGGTCGCCTATTAGTTTGTTACTCTCGACTCTCACTGCCGTTGAATTCATAGCAATTATTGTTTATTCTTTGTGTATTTCCGTCCTCCCGTTCCAATCTAATATGGCTGTCATTTGTAAAGGTCCTCTTCCAACAAACCTTCCTTAGAATCAGCCACTCACATCAAAAAACTTCCCATCGACTCAAAGCTCAAAATGAACTTTGACAAACAGCCTCGCAATGCCACACAGCCGCAAGTGTGTTGTCAATGGTGACGACAATGTCTCAGAAGCCTCTTCGTACATTCCCATTCCAGAGGAGGAATACGAAAAGATGATGAGGGATCAGCTTTACTTTGACAGAGTGAAATCCTGGCTCTCTGCTCACACACTCAGTTGGTTTGCCGATAAACGAAAATCATTGAGATCGAGACCTAGGGAAGAAGATGACGCGTATCCCGAGGCTTCCAGTACTACCCAGCCCTCCAAGAGTTTCAGGGCCAACAAGGAGCTCAATGACTTCGATCCAACCGTACCTCCAAATGTTTTCTTCGACCAAGCCTTCCTCGACCTCAGCCTCTATTGTTACCACATCCATCTTGCCTTGTTCACCAACAACAACGTTGAATTCCCGAACAACAATTCCATTTTATCCCATCGCACCAAAATCTCGCACATCAAAAGAAAACCACAGATTCTGGATCTTGCTGGTGTTATTAAGAATGTTAAGGATAGCCACAACGGAGGACCAATTGTCGCTATATGTGGAAGGCGACGAGGCCAATGAACCGCAGTTCTACAAGGAGCATTTTGGCTTCTTCCAGAACCTACCTGACTTAGTCAAGTTGTACAATCTGTGGAGGATATTGAGCTTGAGCTTCAACAGGAGCATCGTAACAAGGAAACCACATTCGACTTATTGACTGCAGAACCTTGCGTTAAAGGTTGCGTTAAATCATGTCTCGATGCCCTCGAAGCTTCCTCAGCAAACAGCTCTGCTCAACCTTCCTCTTCTACTTGTCGCTCCCACTTCTTGAACCCAAAGGGGCCAAATCTATACACAACGCTCCTCCTACCACATCTTCGAATTCCTTTCCAATTGGCAACAAGGATAAAGCCTCCCGCGATCCTTGTTGCGTCATCTGTGGAGGCATTGGTCATACCTTCTTTATGCACAATGACTCCACCCATGGCCAAGTGGGCTGTCTGGGATGGGAAGGAACTCCTGCACCCTACCAGCAAGGTGCGCATCTGCACCTACTGGAAAATCTCCTCCTCCTGCACCAACAAGTGTTCTAGTGCCAGCTACATCTGCACTTTCTGCAGTGGACCACACCCTGCACTTAGATGGGATGCCAGCTGTTGCATCTCACATCCTGCAGGTCACTAATCCATTTGCATCCAATCTTCTCACTCCTGTTCTTGCTTTGCACGATTCTCACCGACGAAGATGCATCGCTTTCCCATTCCCAACACTCCTCCAATGACCGCATCACAATGCCGTACAATGCATCTGCTTTCACCCTCGAACTGGCCAGGTGCAATCTCTGGGACCGCTACCAATTTCTTGTTGAATACCTAACCATGGGGTTCCCTCTTGGCAACATGCCCATCTTACATGAATCTATAATCATTCTGAACCATTCCTTGGTCCACAGGCATCCGAACGTTGTCTGGGACTACTTAGTCAAACAAACCCAAGGTCCCGACAAACCTGCTAAATATCACGTCTGCCATAATCTCTCTAAAGATGGTTGTGACTCCTTGGGCAATTCTGTTCCCTGTGTCAACTCGTGCATCCTTTTCCAACTTTGTTTGACTCTGCTGTTTATACAGCAATTTGGTCAGTCTCCCTATCCCAATCTCAATCTATTCGCCAAGGGTTCTCCTACCCTATTATTCACTGGGTTTCTTACCTGTTATTTGCTGGGCTATCTGCCCTATACTTGTTATTATTTGCGGGTTATTTCCCAATTCTTATTCGCCATTTCATTCACTATTCAAACTCGCTTTCTTACTAATCGTGCAGGTTGTTTCTGCACCTCCAGGCACTAAAGTCTATACTATGGATATCTCAAAATTCCACCACACCATCCCTCTGCGTCCCCAGGATAAACTGTATATGGCAGTCTGCGATCCTAATGGGAGATTTTGGGTGGAACATTGCTACGCTTTTGGCGCTGCCTCTGCCAGTTCTAATTCTGGTATGGTTTCAGGTGCAGGTTGCGACATCTGGCGGTTGCTCGGGATAGCACCCATTACGAAGATAGAAGACGATCCCGCTGTCTTTGTCTCACTCAATACCTTGGGATCTTACAACTACTCCGACTGTGATGATTTATTCACTCTCATTTCCGAGCTAGGATTCCCCTGGCACCCAGGCAAGGTCAAGCGACACTTTGTCTTCATTTTCACCTTCATTGCCTTTCTCTAGGACTTGAAGAAAAAATGTGTCACTCTTCTCAAGGAGAAGTGGCTGAAGTACCTCCACCGACTGCAAGACTTCATCAGATCATCCCCAAAATCATATGTTGGATCCGGCATCTCCAAGATCCCAATTTCTTTTGCCAACCACGCAAATTGGGTCCTCTCCAGGATTCCGGTGGACGCCTCCACTGACTGGAACATTGGCATCATTTTGGAGGTAAATGGGCTACTTTTCACTGCACCTACGACTGGAAAATTGAAGCCCGCAATATATGCTGGCTTGAAACAGTCACAATTGAGATTCTCGTTTATTTCCACATTCGCCTTCTTACCCATTCAGACAACCAAGGCACTATTGGTGCCATGAGAAAGTCCTGCAGTCCAAACTACTGGATCAATATGTCTGTTCATCGAATCTGTGGGGTCATTGGCCCTCTTTACATTCAACCCATACATTGAGTCCACAAATCCTGCTGACCCAACTCTGCATGGAACCTTGGGTCCCCAGGAGGATCGTCTCCCACTTCAATTCAGTCGCGAACACCAGCGTTCCATGCCTGTTGGTGGCTCAAAATTCCCACAGAACATTCTCTCTCTGCAACCGCTACTCTACTTGCTCAAATCACACTCCCAAATCCACCCCTCCTTCTTCTTTCCTCCGCATAAGCCATTCACACCTCCGTAAACGTTTCTAGACCAATTGCAATTGGTCTTGACCTGTTCCTAATATGGAGCCGGCCCTTACGCTGGAACCGATTCCGTGATGAAATGTCCATTCCCGAAAGTCTCCGTATGCCCACCAACGAAACCATCATTATTGGTTTCATTGGCTTTCATAAGGGTAAAGTCTCAGGTTCTTGTATCAAGAACTGGTTATCAGGCTTGTGAGCTTGGCACAAACTGGCAGGTGCACCCTGGCAGCCAATTCATGTCTAATCCATTTTGCCCACGCTGGTGTACATACTGCTGGGGCTAATCTGAAACACCCCAAGCTCCCATTACCCTCGCACACACGCTGGCGCTATACATCGCACTCGATTTCAATATTCCCTTTCACTGCGCCATCTGGGCGGTTGCTTCAATCCCTTTCTGGGGCTGTCGCCATCTAGGAGAACTAACTATACTGTCAAAAAGTGGATTCAATTCCAAATACCATGCATCCCGCACCACCACCAGCTCTTTTACCACAAATCCTGATCGCTCCCGCAAAGCTGTCTCATTCAAAATACCTTGGACCTAAACCACAAAGGAGCTCAGAGCTTCCGTGGTCGGTACGGCACAGTATCACTCACTGCAAATCCTATGCCTTTCCCTCGCCATCGAACGCCATATGGTCGCCAACGCCTCCATCCCTTTTTCTATTTGCATATCTTGATGACCAGGGTACACCCCAGCATACGGTCAAATCCGTTTTCCTCACATTTTGTGACCGGATCCGGAAGTTTGCAGGTCTTGAACACGTCCACAGCCATAGTTTTCGCATTGGTGGCGCAGTCGAACTTTTACTAGCCGGCGTCACTCCAGAAGTAGTAGCCTTGCTTTCCTACTCTGGCGCCGATTCAATGATATTCTACCCACTCACATTCTCAAAGCGCATAATTCTTCTAGATATCCAGACTCAAACATACTCTAGATGATAAACAGAAAGCAAACGGCATTCCTAACTCCCTCATCGATGCCTGTATCAACGGGATTAAATTACTTTTACTTTACTTACATACGCAATCCATTTTATTTCTTGGAGTTTATTCAGAGCCAAGCTCTGTTTGGGTTCTCCTCGCCCGCCGTTCTCCCTTCGATTGAGCTCTGGCTCTGTTTGGGTCGTTCGGGCTCACCCGGCGACCACGGGCGGGAGCGTGGGGCTAAAGCCCAGCCAAACCTCTTCGCAAGTAAGATTAAATTTGAGTCAATTATATTTATTATTTATTCATATTGAACTAGCCATAGCCTGGCTTATCCGATCCTTTTGTCGGTCAAGTCATCTGACAAATATTTACCAATCACTTCAAGCTTCATTCAACCACCACATCGTTCGCTGCACGACCCACTTTCTCATTTACGATACAATGTCTTTTTTCCAATATGACATCAATTCTTTATACCAACAAAATGCGCTCAGCATCAGCTTCGACTACCCTAACCTCTTTGAACCAAGCCATATAACTACCACCGAAGCCGCAGTTACTCTTGGGCGAGAACAACTTTTTCAATATGCTACTATTGTTTTAAAGAACCACGGTCTTGGGCGAGAAGATTTAGACGTTCGCGTTGGAGTTCTATTCATAATTCAACACTGATGCTCATATTGGCAACATTCTAGACGTGTTTGGAAGCTCTAATAGGCTCTGACGGAGCTCTAAGCCGTGTCACTAGCAATGAAGCTCACTCTTTTTTTGCCCTACTCGGCTCACTGAATTGCGAGGTCAGCGACTTGGATAAGTTGTGCGAAAAGCTGGTAGCGGGAATGTTGCAAGGAAGCAGTAAGTTTTAATATCTATATCTGCATCTACATTTTGTTTATTTACCAACTAACACGCAGTGGTGAGATTCGAGTAGAGGCACGGAAGCCTCTCAAGACTTTTACGAACATGATTGAAGTATGCAGATTTACTTTAACCATTTCCAGTTGACTAATTTCCACTGTAGGTGATTAAAAGTAATCTTGGCGAAGAGACTTACAAGCAAGCAATGCCAAAATTTGTTCCCAGCAGGTCTGCTCATTGCCGTCATCATTATCGCAATCGGAGGAGCATTAGAGAGCCTGAGGTTACGGTACGCATTCTTGCTTCACACACGCGATCTGTCTAATTCGAATGACATTATAGCCATGCAGGCCTCGGCTGTTCGCCAGATAGATCATGTTTCCAATTCCATTTGCAGATCCTCCTGCACCTCGTCTTCGCAGTCCTCCGGCTACTATCGCTTCCGCCGCTGCCCTTGTAAAAACCGAAGCCACTACTCCCCCACCGCTCTTCGCTTCCGACGCTCCTGCCATCATAGAAAACATACAACCCTCCGTCTCTTATGATTCTAATACTAGTTCCGACACCACTTTACTATCCTCCATTACTGTGGCCTCCGCCGATAACACTGCTACTATGACCACAACGACTACTACGACAATGACCACTAAAACTACAGCTACTACAATTATCACGACCAGATCTATCAGAACTCCCTCCTCAAATTGAAGACCTCATAGCAACTTTTTACAATCCCAACAAATGTTACGATGTATTTGTATTAATTACTACTACAACTTGTATGCCTTGAATTGACACACCATACATAACTTGTACATGTACATATCCCTTTTATTATTACTTGGATTCCTGAAAGAACAAGTTTTTCCTTTGTCCACCGCGACCGTTCAAATCCCTTTCAACTACCGATTCTGCTTCAGAAACTATGGTACATGCCTCTTCTTGAACAATCCTCTGGAGAGCATACTTATCAATTTCGAGTTTTTATGCAACATGTATGACGCACATTCACATTCAATCAAAAGTCGAAACAGCTTGTAGAAGTCACAAGCCTACAATGTCCACCTTGATTCCTATAGATCGAAGTTCCTTCAAGCCTGCATGATCGAGCATCTTCCTTGCCATATGATCTGGACTCGAAATGAAAATCTCGTCAAGCACAACGCTGATCCTACCTCCCTCTCCTGAGGAGGTATTACGAGAAACCACGCATGCCAAGAGTTGTGCCATGATATCACTGTCCTCTAGGACCGGTGATGAGCACATTTCGAGCTCCAGGCGACGAAGATTTGGGAATGGAATCACCGATGACAAGTCCCTGCTTTCTGTCTGTGGACCCGGAGAGGGAGAAGATTCTGGTATCGGAGCAGTAAGAATAGAGTTATAAGGATCATCAGCTATAGCGGGAGTCTCAGCAGCAGCTGGAGATGAGCTCTCGCTGTGGGAATCGATGATGGTAGGAGCGATCTCAGATTCCTCGAGCTCGGGCTCACTGGCAATTGTCGCCTCAGCGGGATGCATAGTGGCCGAGTCTTCAATTTGGGAGCCACCAGTTCCCGAGCTTCGGGAGTCCCCATCTTCATCAATAAAAATCTCAGTTGGAGAGCTTTGGAGGTCTGAGAAATTATTCGCCGCCCAACTGGGAAGGTAGAAGCCAGCGCTAGCAGACGATGAGTTCTCGCTTTGTTCAGATTCCAGAACATGTTCAGACACAACGCTCAAATGGGAAAGAACATCTTGCAAGGATATAAATGGCTCGTAGTCTGCGGTCTTCCCTATTGCTCTGACTACAAGGCGTTTGATCCCCGTGGTATTCTCCAACATGGCAAGGCTTCCTTGAGCGGTGATATTCATGCACTCCAAAGTGAAATCGGATCGCACTTCAAGTCTCTGGATGGGTTCGGTGACAGAAAACTGCGTGGTTACAGATAGACTTGTGAGTGCTGGACAGGAAATTGAATCAATGAATGATTGTGGGTTAGAGTCACTGCAATGCTCCAAAATGAGATGGGAAAGGGATGCCAGGAGAAACGGACTTTCATCATCTACTACTCCTACTGGCAGTGCCAGTGCCTCTTTCTTCATTTCTCCTACAGTCAGCCTGCAAAGATTTGGAAGCTGCTGTATAGTCTTCAGAGTTTCGCGAAGTGACACTCGGGATACACTGCACTCAGTGATCTGGGAGTAAAGGTGG
This sequence comes from Gymnopus androsaceus JB14, assembly GCA_009733575.1. Lineage (NCBI taxonomy): Eukaryota > Fungi > Basidiomycota > Agaricomycetes > Agaricales > Omphalotaceae > Gymnopus > Gymnopus androsaceus. Next base: position 96,494 of record ML769564.1, read on the forward strand.
GGTGATAAGTGGGAAACAGGTCCCACTGTGGTCCATGAGCGCAAGATTGGTGCCATGATATCAATCAAGGTAGTAGAAGCCGACCAAATTGTCTCTTGAAAATGAATATGATTCAATAGTGGAAAAGAGTCGTCCGAAAAATTAAGGGATGATGGTGAGATCGGCCGCACTCCAGCTAGAAATAAAGATACCCAGCGACTGGAGTGGGAAAATAGCAAGGAGAAGAAAGCAAGCCCAAAATCTGTTGTGGTATCACCGCCCATTCCATCCAGGTAAACACTGAGAGGAAGGCCACCTGAACGACGCAGATATAAAGACAACAGGGAAAGAGAGAGAGGTGTTCGCGAAAAATTTGTACTCCTCCCTGTCATAGGCACACTGACCGTATACTTACGGTGCATAGTTATGTGCTTCCTTACCACCTTGATCCGTGTCCAAAGCAGTGGTGTTTTGAGAGTAACCTCCTTCCAAGATTGGCACACACGCCCATAAACCCATGGAGGAGAAGTAAGGTCCAAAGAGTGGGAAGTCGAACCAAAATGGAATCCAGCATCCGTATACATCCCCGCCCCATGCAGGAAAATTCCTTGGAGCACATCAAACGGCAATTGTCTAGCAGGATTTAGCATCTCTTTATGCTCTTTCGCCGCTTGTCGAGTTTTCTCCAAGGTAGCTTGAAGATGAAAGAGCAAATCCCTGGTCTTCTTAATGCGATCTTTGAGACATCGAATCTCTGATTTGGCCTCGATAACAAATGTTTGGAATCGATGCTCTTCATCATCAGTTGGTCGTTCGTTCGACTGGAGAAGCCTCTCAATACGAGGAGTATGATGAGGAATGGCAATGAGAGTGTCGCCAGATGAGTATCCGCACTTAGGACAGCGCAGAGGAAGATCTGTCATTTTAAGACTGAGGAATATGTGGTCATTAATGGAGAGGATTTCAGATATTCAAAACTCACAATCTGTGGAGACGATTGTTTGCGATTGTGAACGATGGGAGTTGCAAGTCAAGATCGTTCGCGCCTCGTGGCATCGATGTGGGTCCAACGCAAATGTTCATCATCCTCCGCCGAAAATGTGTGCACTAAGAATAGAGCTTGAAGATCATAGGTCGCTTCCAAAGCCTGGAGCTGACAGTGGCAGCAACTCTGAGTCCTCCCCATCCGACGTGGGGTTCCGCACGTATATGGATCAAGGTCTGAGTCACCTACACCACAATGCATTATAACTCCCCAGCCATAGCAGACGTAAATCTCTCGCGTCGACCGACATCACTAACCAGTTTAATTTCCTCGCTGACGTGGAAGAGGAGCGAGTCGAGCAAGGATTAGGAGTCGAGTGTTCGGACGGATTGAATACGGATCAAAACCCCGGACCGTTCCATTATCGCTCCACCCAAAACGGTTTTTTCACTGCAACTACAGTATCCACTGAAACGAAAGGAAACAAAGTATATATGCTAACTGGACCAATTCATTGATTGCGAAATTGCCGACATCCGACAATCGATTCCTCAGTTCAGAGTCATCGGTAGCAAGAGCAAATACCTTGTACTCTTCTAGCGCGAAGGATTTGACTCAGGTCTTATTGGGTATGTTTCAACTTGTATCCCGTTATTCAACGATGGGCTTACACTATGTAGGTCCCAAGCTTTCTTGAATGGTGGCCTATCCAGATTCCAAGTGCAAAAGCCTACATCGTTGGAATGCTCGATTTAGTGATCCTTCGACGATTCTTGCACATGCGTCTCCCGTGCTTTCAGTCTATCTGTACCGGTTGGCTGTATGAACACCGATCCCAATAGAGATAGAATCTGCAAATTGTTCCCTAATGAGGGGAGCATGGGCTTCGGGTGTCGAAGCTCTATCCTCGGCCAACGGAAGTGGATGGAGTGCGACAATCAATGAATTCAGTCAGAGATGAACAGGCGCATCTTCCTTCCCTATCTCAATCTCCGCCTATCAATGCCAATCCATTGAACATTCCCATCCCTCTTTGAATCCGCACCTCACACCTTTCTTGGTCCCTAGTCATCTATACCCAACTCGCAACCGGGCATTCACCTCCTCTTACCGCACCGACTAATGGATGTCAGTCGTTGCTCGCAGGTGCTGCTCCCATTGCCTCCGTAATCCAATTTCTTAGAATGGTTTCCCCAGCATGCCGGAGCATTCCACGTCCAAGTCGACGTTCCGTCGACCTCCCAGGTCGTCAATAATCGGTGCTTGATGGCAAGGCTGTTTCCGGGAGGACCCAGATCAATCGATTGGACGTCGGCCAAGTGAAAAGTAAGTCTCCATGTTTTTTTCTCTTCATTCTTCGAAAAGAAGTTGCCAGCGGCTGATTGGTCAAAGCTCGAGAGGTAGTTTTGGACTCGGAAGCAAACCCAGCGAAGTGAAAGAAGTTGGTCTGACCAGAGGGACCTTCTCGCGTACCGTGAGACAGGATACAGTCTCACTTACATGAATCATTAAATGGATGAATGGATGCTGATCCCAGATTAAGCCTGTGAGAACCAGCTTTGACCGCTTCAATTTGGATTTCGATCAAGCGCCGAGAATCCAAAACAAAAACAAGTCTAGATGGATCTGCATCTACCTGTTGCTCTTTCGAAGTACTCTCCGAATATCCTCTTCAAATTCCGCAACATATTTCATTTCCGGCTCACAGACAGTGTAAATTGTTGGTTAGTGGGAGCGGGAATGTCGGATCGACTGACAGAAAGGTTTGCCGAGCTGCAAACTTGAACTGAGAGCCTCGAGCCTCGAACCTCCAGCGATAAATATTTCTATGTTCGATTTACAAGTTTTGGAGTTATCGGCTACCATCAGATGCAGCTATTCGGGAGTTTCCTTGAGGCTGGCATCTCTGGCTTGAATCCCATGAAATCTTTCTACGCAAAGGATCGATACCAGAGAGCCTGCCAGGTTATTGAAGATAGGCTCTGGTAGTATTGGAAGTTTGCAGGCGCAGCAGTGCAAGCACCTTATGCGGGTAAAGCCAGTAAGTCCTTTGCATGGTAACGATCGTGGTTCAAGGGTCAAAAGGCAACGACCGCAAGGATTGCTGTTTGTGGCCAGCCTCACTTAAGGTTCGCGGTCTAAAGGGTCGTGAGGTTCGCGAATATATCTGTCAGTCGATCGGACTTTCTGGTGGGAGCATGGATGGGAGGATATGGGATTTAGTAAGTGACTGGGAAGGAAAGTGGGCTTGGAAGTTGGAGGTCTCGAACGACGTTGAGTAGATTTGTACAGAGGCGAAACAGAAAGAATCTTACAGCGAATACGGACCTGCTGACGAGTCCAAGCCGGATGACTTTGTGAAGACTGGAGGTTGACAATGACAGGTTTGGCGGATATTTGCAAGAGTCGATCTTCCCCATTTTCCAACTCGAGAATTCCTGAATGCGTGCTCGGTCTTGTAGATGCTCTTCTTCCGCTGATGAACCAGAGCTGGACTGTGCATGATTTATTTCGATCTTTTTTTTCTCTGAAATAGTAGTAGTACCAACTTTTCGTATATTAGTTAGCGAATATATTCCCTTTCACTGTGGCTGCGACTTTGCGGATCGACCGACGGCAAATGGAACACCGTTCTGACCTTTAGTTGGAGAAGTATAGAGGCTCGATTCAGGAGAGAATTGTAACAGTTGAACGTACGTGAGCTATCATTTTTGCGAACCAACAAACGTTAAAACTAGTCCCCGTAATAGGATGCAGAAAGACGGATCGGATCGGGAAGAAATCCACGCTCGCATTGATTACTGGCTTCTCTACTAAGCACTCAACGTACTCAACTCTGATGAAACGATTTCACTCTTGCGGCTGCTGCCTCTCTACCAATCGACTTGAACTCTTCCTGGCGCCGCCAATTTTGGATCTTTCTCGAATGAAGAGGGCAGAAAGATGCGTATGAAGGTTTACGGACAATCGGGGCAAGGGCAGAAACCCGTCGCCACAAATCCGAGGCTCGAGCCAATCCGAAGCTTACTACAAGGCTGGCTGTCAGAATGTTTTCTCCAAGACGAAAGCCCGAAATGTGATCAATATAAAGGGTTATCGATGTGAGTATCGAAAGCTTCTCAGCCATGGATAATGCTAATGCGATTTATAAAAAGTTTCGCTCAATATCTCGCCATTCCATCTCAGATCTGTCGTTTAGGGACGCCAGCGATTTTAGATACGATCCGTAGCAACACCAGTACCATCTACCCGTCATCGGTCAAAACCCGCACGTAGGTTCAAGATGCGCTTCCGTGTTTGTCACGTCCAGCTAGCGTCTCTACAGCGCTGCATGTACTACCATTCGTATTTGAGACCGACCTTGGAACACCTACCCAAAAGCCGAAACTTCTAATGAAATGGGCCTATGTATCATCCTCTACGCCTCCGCAGCATGATCTTTTTATTGGCCTCCAAAACTTGTCCAAAACCATGATTGGGAGTACGGCTACTACCGGCTAAATGTCGTCGTTTCACGCGTAATTCTGGAGTTAATGTGGCGAAGTACAGGTTTACTCCGTGGCACGTAAGCGTCATACCTCCTCCCGCGTCAAGACCTACGTCAACAATTGGACGCGCTCTCTGTGAAACGATATAAAAAGCTCTACATCTTCGCCTTTTCTTCCTCACTAAATCCACACGACAACACATTATAAACACACTACAACCAATAACCCATCTATAATCATCATGTCCGACAACGCTCGTCAAGGCTTCACTGTTCGTGTCTGCCTCCTGCTTCGATTACTACATTAATTAAACTTATTCCTTTAGGATAAGGTCGGATCTGCCGTCAAGCCCGACTCTCAGAAGAGCACCACCGAGCACATTGGCGACAAGTTTAAGGGAACTGCCGACAGCGCTGCTTCAACTGTTCAGCCACAGGTATGTTCTCCGCGATATTGTTACTCATCGTGTTCATAAATTCATCGCCCATCACAGAGCGAGAAATCTACCACTCAGAAGATGGGTGATACTGTTAGCGGCAACCAGAATGAGAATGATGTGAGCTTACTTCCATTGCTATCGATCGGTGTCGTTGTCCTTTACACTGATGTCCTTCCTCTTCAGGATTCATTACTTGACAAGACCAAGAACACTCTCGGCCTGAACAAGTAGATGGTTGCGTCGATTCCCATGGTCGCACCTCAAGAACTACGATTTTTTTGCATTTACATATGTATATGGTGTCATCCAAATCAATAATGTATCTGTACGATGTAACTTAATAACATAGGGCGATATTGAATCACAATCGGTTTTGCAATAATTGCTGGATTGTGAAACAATTCCTGGAGCTGATTTGTCAGAGCAAGTTCCATTATCATTAGTACTGATGCCTGTTTCATAGAAGTGTCTTCTGGCTTTCAGCTGTCTATATTTCTCCATAAAGAAAATATATATTTTACATACAATACATTGGCGGAGGCAGATTCAAGATTCACTCCCCTCGCAACTCTTTCCATCCTCGAGGTCAGAAATTGGATGCATTTTCCTTCGCTCATTAGGTGGTAAATCGAACAGTAAGCTCACTTGCTCGATAGTGCGGCCCCTAATAAGCGAGATGTCAGCTTATACAATAGAACCTTTGTTTAACATGGCATTACCTGGTCTCGATGAATAAGAACCACATCGCTATCAGCAACGCCGAAAGTACACCGACGAATACTGTGAAATATTTCCACTGTAATAAAAGATCAAGATCAACTTTTAGAACTCGAAAATATGAGGACGCGCGCACCCCGATCTTTTCGAAGGCAATTGGATGAAGCCACAAGTTGAATGCCAATATCGACGTTTCAAGGAAAGTAAAGTAAGAAAGTGCTTTGGCGCGTATGGAGTAAGGTAAGATCTCTGCGGGGTAGTTGTGCGTCAAAGGCGACCAGCCCATCCCGTTGAACACGCGCAAAATGAACAGGACAGCGATAAATGCGTAGGCTGCAGGCATAGATGAGGTATGTGAGAAAACAGCCTGTAGAAAACACAGGTTAATTAGGAGGATATTGCAGAATGACACTATACTCACTGCAAGAGCAGCCATTCCCGCAAAACATACGAGCAATCCAGCGGTCGAGATGATCCACAGCGGTCTTCTTCCGACAGAGTTGACACATAAAGCTCCAATGATTGCTGAAATAAAGTCGCATGTGGTCAAACATCCATTGATGACACCTATGAAAACCATTACTTTCAGAAATATTTTCTGCAAAGAACGTCCACAGTACCTATTTTAGCCGGATCGACAAATCCAACGAGATTCAGGATGGGAGTAATGTAGCTCGCAATAGCTGAAGCTGAAATCGACGTTAATCAAAGTGAACCTGAATGATCTATACGGCACCTACTTCCTTTCAGCTGCGATCCCGCTCCGATAATCGTAACAACCAGCATCCTTCTTCTCAGACCTTTTGTTCTCCACATATCTTTCCATCCTTCCCACATACCCTTCCCAACAGATTCTTCCTTTTCTTTCAACAGACAACTCCGAATCTCTCCCAGTTCTCCCAGTACCAATTCGTCTTGCATATCTCCGTTAGCGTGCAGCTGAGCCAACACCGAATGTGCTTCAGAAACATAACCCCGCGCTACAAGCCATCGGGGCGATTCCGGAACAGCGAAAGGTGCCTTTGTCCCTGAATACGACAATATCCCACCGGGTATAAGTGAAGCTGAATTAAAGCACAGTAGAATCGCGGGTCCGAAAGCCTGTAAAAGGATTGGCAGACGCCAAGCCCATTGCTCCCCAGAATACGCTGTACCTCCTGATATCGCAGACTGAGGCCAATGTAAGGTTCCAAAGGTCACCCATGCGACCGTAACGACACCTCCGAAATACATTGAACTGTTGATGGTGGCGCATATCCTGAAGATGCATGTCAGCCGAGGCTTAAGATGGAACTCGGGAATCGGAAGATAGAAAACGGAAATGGCGATGCCTACTCACCCTCGAAGTCGGGGGTGTGCGATTTCGTTGACGAGACAGACGCATGCCACGGACATAAAAGGGAGTGCAAGACCGACTACGACGCGACTGGCAATGAGCATGTCGGTGCTTCTTGCAAGCGTACCAACGATGGTTCCCGATATCTAAAAGAGTAGAGTGATATCTCAGTACTAGCTAAATAGTTTCCCGATTTAGTTATGACTTACTACTATTAAGCTTGCAACAGAGATCGTCCGTTTCCTCCCCAAGATGTCGTTAGACCACGGGATCGCTGGAGCTAGTCTAGATAGGAAAGTTGTTAGTTCAGATTCACATCCAAAGACAAGGAATGTCAAAGAACTCGACACTGACATCACTGTCGGCAAAGACTGGCTAGCGTAGATCAACCCCAATCGTCCTCCTGAGGGGTTGTCAAAGTAATGATTGAACTGAGGAAGAGGCTGAAGACAATTGAGCAATGCCGTGCTATACCCCCAAGTGAAGCTAGATATAGGAGAGAAGGGTCAATTCATGGTTTTAACGGGAAACGCGATATGATAAACCCGCAGGTCCATCACAGTGAATGTATTAGTGTATGAACGGAATAATTTCCGACAGACATCTCACTTGAAAGGTACAATTGGATAACTTACAATCCGAAGTAAAGGATCGCGATCCAGAAAACGTTTCTTCGTAGACCTGGATCTCGCCACCATTGTGGATGCGTGTTGTTCCCCCATTTTGTCGGGCATCCTATAGAAGGAGCGTTGTGAGGATTTACTTTCTCCGACTCGGATCCTATAATATATACATATGAGCCTCAAACCATACCCAACTCGAGCAGCCAACCAACCTGGATGATTGTGCTTGAAGTCTGAAGGCTGCTCAGTAGCTTCAACTTGTTTCTCGTCTTCAAAATGCAGACTAAGAGTATCCATGGTGAGAACGAAAGGGATGAAGAAAAGAAGGGATGCCTGATACCTCTCAGAGCACGAATCGCGTATGTTATATAGGAAAGCAGCGTCTGCAACTAAAGCTAGATTGACATTTCTTCCAGAAATACGAAAACTTCCCACTGATGTTTTCCAGGGTCTGCCTCACTAGTGAGTGTGTTGATTATGCGTTATGTACACGCCATGAGGGTCGCAGCTTCAATCGGAGGGAATTGGGTTGTATACAAACCCACAGATACTAATGGAACGGAAAAGTTTATCCTTGAATTAGCAGTGCCACCGCATTATGATGAACAACTCACTGCAGGTATGAACGGTAACATCGTTCTGATTCATTTTTCGACGTGGCTACTCGGACGTGGCAAAAACTGGCAATCAGCGCCATGTAGCTAGCGCTTGTTGTGCTCATACAGATATAGAATCGATATTTGCTTTGTCTTGTAAATCCGGAATTATAATTATAATGAACGTCGAAAACGAACTACACGCTAAGGGTGAGCTAGGAGAAACCGTCAAATCCGCGTATGATACACACCCATTCTCGGTGAAGTGACTTTGCTAAATCCGGATTGTTCTCCGACATAAATTAAGTACCTGATGCGCGCTATGCCTATTCAATGATTCATAATTGTGGTTAGTAAAAAGACGTGCTTTAATCGATAACGGAGAGTGTAGCACATACCGCCTTTACCATGGTTGTGGGCGATCTGTAAAGAGTCAAGCTTCCTACGTCAAAGAGTTAGTCGAGGCTCATGCAACTAGGACGTGAAAAGAAATGAACGGTGAGGCATATGAAAAGGTTTCAAAGGCATCTCGATGTTCCGAATATTTGCGATTCGCTGCGACGGCGAAAGAACCGCACAGGAGCAGCGATGGGGAGAGGAGACGAATGGAGGTCAAAAGTGCACGAGGACTAGTCCCAGTCCAACATGATCATTAAGCAAAGTAGGAAGAAATAGATGGATTTCTGATAGATGCAAGCACGCACAACACACAAGTATAACACTGGAATAAATATGATTATTCGATCGCTAGTCCTAGTCGACCTTCCTCTCCCACTTCCTACTCGATCCCTCAGCGTGTTCGACACGCCGCATCGGGGTCGACTTTCTCTGTCGTCCATCTTTACTCTGACGAGGACTAGTGTTCTGGTCTCCATTCGACAAGAAATATTCTTGCGAGAGCGTTTCGTCTATTGGTTCTACCTCCGTAGCAAGTGCGACAGCCTTTTTCTTCTCAACTTTCTTGTTGGCTACAGGAGGTGCGTTGCCCCAGTACATCAACATCTGGATTCCCAAGACAAGATTAAGGAGCAGAGCCAATCCAAATCCTGCTTGCACAACGGGATCACCAAGCTCAGTGGACGTCGTATACACTCTAGCTATACAACCGAGAACCTGTGAGATTACGGCGAAAGCGGAGAGCCGTCCAGTGGATTTGGCGCTGTAGTTGGCGGTAATTTGGGGTACTTTGGAGAATAAGGAGAGCGGGAGCGTGGCAAGTTGGAGGTACGCTAGGTTTTCGAGTGATAGAGAGTTCAAAGCGGCAATGGCGGCGATGAATAGTCCAAGTACGAGACCGGTATCACCGGTTGTACGAGAGGGATTGGGTGAATTACCATATGCAATGGTTAACAAGGACACGATGATATTCTGGATACCGAGGAAAAAGTTCTCGCCATAGGTCGAGAACGGGAAGGAGTTTCTGTAAGAGTAGAATAGCGTGATTAGGTAGGAGAGCGTCTCCAGGATGTAAGATGGGAGTGAAAGCCCTGTGGAGTCCTGGGCGCGGAGGACTAGTAGAGAAAGTCAGATTCAATTAATAACGGAATGAAGCCTATTGAAAAGAAACTAACTGAGTAAAATTTGAGGGATCTTTACAATTGATCCTCCGACAACTATAGCAATTGCCCAGTCCTTTACTGAGAGCAAGTTTAAGACATTCAATATCGGAAAAGTCAAGCATCTCAACGAGGCTCGAATAGCATTTCTATGAGACATTTGGTAAGGATAAAACATGCATTGGCAAAGTAATTATGCAAGCTCACCTCGTCAATGAGAGATACCCCCAATTCCCGGACAGGTGCTGGCAGATTTTGTGTAATGGGAGTAATTGTCCGAGTTAATGTTCCTAGCACCGAGCCCAGTCCAGAAGTGTTCATTTTGGTATCTTAATTCTCTGAGAACCTTCGCTACACAGAAGAGAAAGAAAGGGAGATGAGAGCAGGAGGCAAGACGTGTACGCGTGCTTACCTCGGGCCGCTGCATCCCGAATTACACTGCTCAATGCAAGGCTAGCATTAACTGCCTCAAGCACAATGCCGCATGCAAAGCCTCAAGCCAGCTAGGCCAAAATAACTTATATCGGGCTCGAGCCTTGGCACAGGATCAGGAAGGCATAAGGAAGGCATGGAGAAAAGCGCCAACTGCCCGTATGCTTCGAAGTTCGATGGAGTATTCGGCGGCATCATACTCAATCATTCACGATGTTCTGACTCCCCTAAACTTCAAGTTTTAGCGGATCCAATCGACAGACGTTTTCCGCTCATAAGGTAGGGAACATCGGCTTCAGAATTAACGGGCTTGACTTTCACACTAAACGCAGAAAGGTAGGCTTTGCGTGTGTAGAGAAGACGCGATGAAGGTTTCAAGCTTAACGCCGTTCGCAATCGGGGCTTCGATTTTGATTTCACATATTAGGGAGTTCAAAATATAGTTGTCCTTGATATCAAGGACTTTGAGCTTCGCGGATGGCAAGTAAGGAGTCTTCGTTTCATCCTTGCACTGTATAGTGTAACTTTTCTTTGTCTCTGCCGCATAGATCACAGTGCATGGCTATGTCGTTCACGGTCAAATGGGTGGCCCGACACCACTTTACTATCCTCCGTTACTGTGGCCTCCGAGAACACTACTACTATAATCACGATAACTACAAGTACAACGACTCCCACCACTGCTATCAGAATCCCCTCCAATTGAAGACCAAGTCAATAACAACTTTTAGCGTTCGCTTTTTTTCTACAATCCCAACATGGATTTGTATTACTACTACAACGTTCAAGGATCGACACACCATAACTTTCACATGTATATACCCCTTCTACTAATCCAATACTTGAATTCCTCTGATAGAACGAACAAAGAACGAATTTCGCGCGATTCGGAGTTACTATCGCTACTTATCTGGAAGCTATGACACACGCCTCCACTATGTTTTCCGTGCTCTTCCTCAAATTTCTGTGCCCCGTTTTAGCCCTGCTTCGCCAATCCTCTGGGGGAGCATACTCTTCAATTTCGAGTTCCTTCAAGATATACTCGTCTCTTGGATCTGGTGTTCTAAAGGCTCTGACTAGGTCTCATGAAAATCACGAAATGGGCTATTCAGTCTTGTGGGCGCGTCCTCGACAATGCGAAAAAGTACCTGAATGAGCAACTCGCGTTCAAACATCCCAAGAAGAGGTTTCGAGAAATTGCTGGTATCTTCTACTACACTATACCTCGATAACTCGCATGAGCCACTTCCAGATATGACTTGCGTGGAAGGAGGCGACCATCATTTTCTCCCAAAATATTGTAGAATGACGATAGTTCGTACGATACTTATTCAGTAAAGAAATCCAGTTAGCCGGCTGCTACACCATCCTCGTGCGTGTCGAGCTCACCTTCGCTGTCGTCTATTTTGATTTTGGTAGGAAGATCATGGGTTGGCCATTACTGGCCGGGGCATCCAGAAATCGGTTACATCATCCAAAATCTCTACATCCACCCCTCTCCTGCCACCTACCTCGATGATCATTGCGGGACTGGGACTGGGCCCCAAAATCATGATTGAGTGTACATCGTGTGCGTCGTGTACGCGTGCACACGTAATTCTAGACTTAATGTGGCGAAGTATACTCCGTACGTGAGCGTCATACTTCCTTCCGAATTGTGTCAGGACTCAAGACTCAGCAACTGGACGCGTTCTCTCTGAAAGGGTATAAAAGGCTCTACATCTTTGCCTTTTCTTCTTCACTCAACTCACACAAAGCCTAGAGCTACAAGCACACGACGTACCCTCAATCATGGTTTTGGAACCCAGTCCCGTATTGGGCGCGACAGAGAACCGTGATGGCATAGAGGCAGTCACATCTCTCAGGAAGTTTCGGCTTGGTAGGCGCTCCAAGGTCTGAGGTGCTGCAAGCTGAATGAGTAGACTCGGATACCCCAACTGGATCGACGGAAGTTTTGAGGCCCGACCGAACCTCGAGGGATGGAAGGAATATAAGTTTTGTCCATCAATTGTGCCGAACAGGAAGCAGCACCTAGAACAGCCGCTGGTCAAAGCTGGCTATAATTTGCCTTATCTTCATTCAAGATGTACGACTTTTCTGACAGATTCTCATTTTTAAGAACGTTCTGAAGAGAATGATGTGTCCTTGGGTGCAAAGTATACCTTGCGCACGCACTGCTGATAACCCATTTCTGCTTCCATCGAGGATTAGGCCGTCTCAGTGCCGTGGTATGAAACATTGAGCTGTGGTTTTGTCTATTTATGGCAACTGCTATTCGTACCCACCAGTCCAACTAAGTAATTACCAACCCAAACCCTCAAAATACACCCCCCATTCCTCCAAAATCCTTGCCGTCTCTTCCGGCTTGCTCAAAAACGGACTGTGACTAGCCTCAATCTCCTTCCTCAACCACTTGACACCATCCATACTCTCGACTAACTCCATAAACATATCCTGAGCAGCCGGAGGAAGAGCTTTATCTTGCGTTGTTTTCAAAAACGCGAGACGACCTTTGAGTTCGGGTTCTGTGGTTGCGGATGGTCCGGGTGGAGTTTCGAAAGCGTTCATTGAGTGTGGACGGAGGAGTTTTATAGTATCGTTAGCTGTTGGATATGAGGTTGGGGGTTAGTAGTCATCCAACTAATACGAAGAGGAGATATACCTAAATCGGCATCAACGTCATGAAAAAACACCTCCGCGGGATTCTCAACTTCACAAAGGCCCGGAGCCGGCTATCCAATCGACAACGTATCAGTAAGTCATATTCGAGTTCACCTGCATCCGTCCATGCACAAATTGACTCGGACATACCTGATTATTTCTCACATATTCCGCACTTCCCCCTGTGCCTTGCATCATACTCGCTCCCTCCTTTCCAGGAAACCCTGCCATATTAATAATACCAATAACACCACCGTTCTTTCCTGCTGCTTTTCGTCCTTTTAAATGTTCTCCGTACGCAGCCGCACATCCTACCATTCCGCCATAAGAATGATTCACTACTACGATTTTTGGTTCTTCTTTCGAGTCTTCTTCGAGTAAAGAGAGGAGCAATGCTCGGACAGCAGCACCGTCCTGTGCACATGATGCGTTCATGGGAATCGGGGCATTCAGACTAGGATATGAAGCGATAGTAGCTTTGAATCCATGTTTTTGCAGTGCGTTAGCGAGGGGAGAGTAGGCTTGTGCGGGATGCCAAGCTCCTGGTACTATGAGAAATTGGATCGTCATGGTAGTAGTGGTAGTGATAGCGGTGTAATGGTGAGGAATTTTATACCCAACTTGAACGCTTTATATCTAAAAATCATTTCCGTTTTATTCCGAGTGCGTAACAGCGTTAGTAGTTTGTGATCGAGTGTTGAAGTTATCCGATATCAGTGGAGCCCGCACTAAATGGCTTTGTGCTTTGTTCTTCTTATCGAGCTGTTCATGCCCGGCTGCGTTTATTGAGCCGATTTCCGAATATTTGAGCCTATAGTGTATCTGAGCAGGGTCGGAGCGAGCGTAATGACATTCGAGTGTTTGAGCCGATACATCCTGGTGTACACATGGACTTGGAGTAACCCGAGCCTCAGGTGATGGTCTAGGCCTTATGGGTGACTTACTGAGTCTTGCCCATGCCCGGTCCTTAGCGGTGATTCACTCAAGATTGAGAAAGTGAGCCCATATGTAGGCAGATATAGTATGTTTTTCCGCTGCGGGGCTGGAGACTGGGGACTAGAGATTAGAGTGGACGATTGCTATCAGCATAGCAGAACAGCTATGCCCAGATTTAGAGTCGGCGCCAGGAAGAGTATAAGTCGGATGTATACTTTGAGATGCGCGAGAAAATGATTGCGACAAAGGCCTAACCACCTTTGACTGAGGGATAGAACAATAACTATGACACGGAAATGAGATGTGCCAAAGAAGAAACGCTTTGACCGATCTTTTTAGGTCAAGTCATCTGACAAATACACACGCGATCACTTCTTCAACCGCCACATCATTCGCTGCGCCACCCATTTTCTCATTCATGCATGGTAATTTATAATGCCCCTTTTCCGGCACGACACCAACTCTTTATACCAACAAAATCCGCTCAGTTTCGACTACCCTAACCTTCTTGAACCTAACAGGCTATCCAGTCTTGCGGACTGAATGAGCGAGCAGCTCGAGCTCTATTTCAGTTCAAACATCCCAAGAAAGGCTTCGAGAAAGCTGGTATCTTCTACTAATCAATAACATGAAGCTTTCCCACCGCTTCCGGATCTGACCTTTTCTTCGGCGGATCGCGAATGTTGCCTCCTTCTGGCAGTGTATCTACCAATCGATTTATTACTATTCCTGGCGCCGACCCTAGTTATTTCTCACATCTGGTTGGCGTGCTGTCTACCCTCCAGAGTAAAAACTGGCATGTCCAGTTAACGTCTCAACAGCGTTACCCAAGCCAAAACCTCCTATGAAATGGACGACATATCATCCCTCGATACGCCTTCACAGCACTCTGATCGTCTGTCACACTGGCCTCCAAAACCATGCGGTTCAATGTCGTCGTGTGCGCGTAATGTGTAGATCCGAGTCCTGACTGCTTCGCCTCGTCCGGGTTTACTCCGCACGTGAGCGTCATAACCTCCTCCCGAGTCGCGTCAGGACCTACGTCAGCAACTGGACGCGCCCTCTGTAAAATGATATAAAACGCTCTACATCTCCGCTTGTTCTTCCTCACTCAATTCTCACAACCACACATTTTAAACACACTACTACCAATAACCCATCTATAATCACCATGTCCGACAACGCTCGTCAAGGTTTCACTGTCCGTGTCTGCCTCCTACTTCGATTACCACATTAACTAACTTCATTGCTTTAGGATAAGGTCGGCTCTGCCGTCAAGCCCGACTCTCAGAAGAGCACCACCGAGCACATTGGCGACAAGTTCAAGGGAACTGCCGACAGCGCTGCTTCAACTGTTCAGCCACAGGTGTGTTCTCCGCGATATTGTTACTCATCGTGTTCATAAATTCATCTCCCATCACAGAGCGAGAAATCCACCACTCAGAAGATGGGCGATACTGTCAGCGGCAACCAGAATGAGAATGATGTAAGCTTTCTTCCATTACCGCTGGTGCATCTGACTGACGCTCTCTCTTCTTCAGGACTCCTTGCTCGACAAGACCAAGAACACTCTTGGCATGAACTAGATGATTGCGTAGATCTATGTGTCTCAGGCTTCCAAGTTTTCATCAACGATAGCCATGGCCACATTTTACGAATTTGCATTCTCATTTACGGCGTCATATCTAAAGCGATAATGTATCTGTATACTGTAATTTAACGCACGATATTGATATAACTATCAGTTTTGCGATAATTGTTGGATGGAGATTTTGGAGCTGATTTGTCTGAGTTTCGTCGGGATATATAAGCCTTAACCTAGTTTCCCAACCTAGGTGTCGGAGTCCTTCAATATCTAGAATAAGTAACTAGATGGATTTTACTCGGTTTCGGCTTCGCTTGAGAGCTTTCGAAATAGCCGTACCGTCCTTCTCCTGCTCAGATCGCTCTCAGCGTTAAGAGAAAGAAAAAACATAATAAAATCGCAAACCGCTAATGAAACATAGGAAGCATGCATTAAGAGGGAATCGAACCCCCGGCGGGTCGAAGAATGCCTGGATTAGGTATGGCAACGACCCAGGTTACCACTACCCCATTAATGCATGTGCTATACTCCGAAACTTGAATTCATCAGCTAAGTATGTTTGACAACCCAGTGTACTAGATGCATCTATGATTTCGACCAATATGTACAGACTGTACTCTTCCAATGGCAAGATTCACTTTCACTCGAGTCCGACTCCAGTCACTCTGAAAATCCTAACGACTTGGCGTTAGAGCACGCTGACGCTCCAAAGACGGACTTAGTTTGATGCCGTATCTCCAGATCTTATCTTCATGGACTCGTCTGCTATCCCTCAAGGTCGAACATATCGAAATAAGCCCACCAGCTCAGTATCTCGAGAGCGCTTTCAAACGCGTAATGATGCTTTGAGAAATGAGCTCGCGACACATGGCTAGAGGCGTGCAGGTACGTTACTTTTTCTCCCTTTCTTTTCTGTTCTTACCTCGCCAACGTAGGTCTGCTTTTAGAACTGGAGAGCCGAAGAAAACATCAGGCTTGCCAAAAACCCTGCGCTTTCAGTATCCCGCCTCCCAAGCTATGTAAACGACCATTATTCTTCTGCGATTCGCGACTTTCCTAGGCGGCTATTGCCTCCCCTACTGCCTGTCCCTCTTCCTTCTCCTGGCTTTACTTTCGGTGCTGCCACCTCTGAGCGTAACCTACCCGACTAATCCAACTCGCGTTTCAGGTCCATTGCATCTATTAGAACCAACAATTCGTATCATTCTGAGCAGCAAGCTCAGCCTTCAACAGTTTTTGGTCAGACAATCAGCTCATTACCAGGCGAAAGCCTTCTGTCGGGACTGTACAGTCTTCAGTCCTGCTCGCGATGCGGTGATTCCCTTCCTCATTCGTCCCTCCCATCTCCTCATCTTATGCACTCTGGTCTTCCGAATCCCACCTCCTACATCCCTTCGCTCACCTTTAAATGTTGACCCTCCTCCCTCGGAGAATCGGAAGGGCATTGGTATACTATAGTATCGAGTATGATCACATCATGGATGTGGCGAACGCAAATTTTCGCTCGCGAAAGCCATTCCCGAATTCGCATTCTAGCTCGTAACATGCTCGCTTTTGCTTCCGTTTGACGAACCGGCCTTTTGCCGACCGGCACGTTGGAACAACTTGCTCACAACCACGATGGTAGAACCACTGGCCAACGAACTCATCGACAATATCCTCGAATTTCTCTACTCCGATAAAGCCTCCCTCAAAAATTGTGCTTTGGTCGGAAAAGCCTGGGTTTGTGCCTCTCAGCAGGGCCTCTTTGAAACTATTGTGTTCAAATTTTTGAAGCGGACTCTCTATGCATTAACTCATGCATCTTCGAATCACGGCCCTATAAAACCCAAATTGGAGCGATTCATTGCGATGTTCGATGAAAAACCGTATCTGGCATCGTATGTCCGCTCTTTGGAGGTAGTCCATTTTCGTCCAGACGATTTATCGTCGAAACTTGAAGAAGCAGCTCCTTTGGCGTCCCAAGTTATCCACCGACTTTCATACGTGGAGCACATACTGCTTTACGACTGCGAAAAGAACATGCTCTCCGAGTTTCCTGTACTCAGAGAGGCGCTATACGACATATTCAACCTTCCTTCTTTGACTCGGGTCACTATTCAGCATTGTCGTTTCGGCACATTTATTGAGCTGGCTTCTCTGTTGAGCCATGCGACGCACTTGAAAGTGCTGACGATCGGTAGTGTGGGTTGCTTCGATCGGAATTTGCCATCCACCTCAGACTTGATGTCTAATGTTCCTCCGAGGTCAATCAAACTTGAAGAGTTTGCTGTGACCGCCAGCGGGTTTTTCAATTTCATTCCTTGGTTCGAACAAGAATCGTGTCCATTTCAAGTTCAGGATCTGCAATTTTTGCGCATGCGTTTGAGTGCCAGCCTCAGGACATCGCCACATATCCTCGTGCGGCTTGTTGGCCATGGTCTTACAAAGTTGGAGCTGCAGTACGAATATGGAGTTGAAGGTGCGGCTAAACCAGTACTATCACTTATATTTCTCTTGATTTTGACTCATTTTCCTAGAAATCCACTTTCATCTTGGACACTTACCAAACTTGGAGAGTTTTACATTGGATAATCAATACTACGACAGAACCGAAAACATCGTTTCTTGGTTTCGGTCCTTCTTTGGACCTGTTCTGAATCCGCACCCCCTATGCCATTCTACTCTAATCATAGCCCACCTTTTATCCGATGCTGCTCAGTGGGAGTCGGATTGTGATCAATTCGCTATCCTTGATATGTTGTTTGCGAAGCCGGTGTTTTCTTCGATGGAGACGGTGAATATTCATGCTCTGGAGGAAACAATTAATGCCGTATGATTTACCAAGTGGTTTTGTGAAACCATTGGAGGAGAAGCTTCCTTTTTTAAAGCGGTCGGGCAAGCTAAAGGTTGTTGTATATCATAGGCCAGTAGGAACATAATGATTAGGGCTGCGAAATACACATACTTTTTCCTACTTATACCCTGCATCATCTCAACACTTTGAATAGCAAAATATCTCGAAATACAATCCGGAAATCCTTGCGCCGGATTAGAAAGACAAGTATGTTTTCGCTCTTCGCTACGTGCCCTCTACTTGCTTCGGATGTGTAAAGGACTATCGGTCGCAACTAGTACAATAAGAGAGCTCTCATTGGGTGCAACCGTGCATAATATCAATAACTTCTTGAACTCCTTTGTCGAACTAGTTGATAATGCTGTATTCATTTACTTTCCCTAGCTGTTACATTGAAATTGTTTTCGCAGTATCAGTGACAAGTGCGAAGCAGTGTCTAAGTTCTCTATCAAGTTCTGAGCGAGAGAATTAGTCTCCCAAAGGCTGAATCTAGATTATCTTTAGTTGAGACTAGTACTTACTTGGAGTTGTCGTGTAATCATGCATTTTCCCCTGCGCAATTTTTAAGTCGTCGCGGAGTAAACCTGTATGTATCCAGACCTTCGGTGTAGTATATTTGAGTATAGAAGACTAAGGCAAAGTATGTGAAACTGTCTGATAAGTGTTGCTTTGGCCCATCCTTCAAGTTTTCGCTTACAGCTGTTCCAAAAAACCTAGGCCACTTCAAAAAATTGTTTACATACGGCTCCCTGTTGAGTTGCTACTCCGTTTGATTCAATCGCCTACGAGCCCACCAGAATTGAATGTCTTGCGTCACTGCAGCAAAATTACGAAGTGGCCTAGGTTTTTTGGAACAGCTGTATTCGATCCGTGATAGTCCTTGTTCTCCACCATCAGCATTTCCAGCGCCTCACGCTCGCACCCCTGTTTCGTTTTCCTCGGACTTCTCGGAATCTCGGTGCTGAGCTGCCAAGTCACTTGACCGCGAACTTGGTAAGCCTCGGTGATATGCTCGGCGCACTGGGTTAACCGGTGATTTGACGCATGAAATTGATGTGCTCTCTCTCTAATCTACCATGGTCGCACCCCCGCAAAGACGGTTAGCACGACTCTTGGATCAGCTTTCACCTACAGCGGTTCCAATTGGACATCTAAAGCTGGGTGATATCAGTTATGAAGTGACCGAAGCCGTAACTCCCTCTCGCTTACCGTCGAACTCGAGCTGGAAATGGAATCCAGAAAGCTCCAGTTCTTTCGATGCTCGAGGCTCTTACCTCGTAGACCCGCAAGACCAATTCACGGCCTCGAATCTACATTTTATGCTACAAAAATATCTCCTTGGACAGGACATATTCCTTTTATCACAGCCAGGAGGACCTTATGCGCGTAGACTCGCCCTTACATTTGCTTCTCTCTTGAACTTGGAATACGAATACGTGGCATTACATCGCGACGTCGGCGAAACAGAACTCAAACAAGGCCGGGAGATTCGAAACGGTGGTAGTTTGATATACGTCGACAGTCCAGCCGTGAACGCGGTTAAATATGGGAGATTGCTGATTTTAGAAGGGATAGAAAAGGCTGAGAGGGGGATTATGCCGATATTGAATAATTTGTTGGAGAATAGGGAGATGAATTTGGAGGATGGGACAGAGGTGGTTCATTCAAGGAGATACGAGTTGCTAGACGAAGAGGATAAGAAGAAGAAGAAGTTTATACCAGCGCACAAGAATTTTCGCGTCATTGCTATTGCAGCGCCTGTTCCGCCGTATCCAGGTTATCCTCTAGATCCGCCTTTCCGAAGTCGATTTCAAGCACGGTTTATTGACCCACTTGGAGCCATGCTGGCTTTGGCTGCCGGTGGTAGTTCAGAGTCGTCGTTGATATACACATCCCTCCGATCCGTCATTCTCGCAACGCAATACTCATCCGAATCACGACACGCTATCGACCTGATTCCCTCCGCCAAGTCTGCATTGCCTGCGTTTCCGCAAACAGCGTTGCTTAGGCTCAGGGGAATTTGCGAGTTGTTTCCGCCAAATTTAAAGACGGTGACTGCGTCTTCACTAGCGCGGGTATTATTAACGATCCATCCTGGTCTTGCACATGCCCAGTTTCAAGCTTGGGCTTTGCTTGCGAGACAGGTCGAGGAGCTTGAGATTGGGCTTGAATTGGGGAGTCCTTTTGTGGAGGATGATGCAGGCGGCTTCTGGGGATACGTCGTCACGTCTATAGAGCGTGTATCCGAGACGACGGCACGGGTAACTTTCTCCAACTGGACTCGGTCTCGCACATTGTCCCCTGTGGTCCTAATCCTTTCCGTTCGTTTCCACTCCAAGAATCGGACTCGGACTCGGATGAACCACTTCTTCCGACACCTCGTTTCCTTTCCCTCTTCACTTGCTTCCTCCAGGCACATGCTCTAGGCTGGGACATTTCTTACGTCCCGCCTCTACTCCCTTCTACTGCTAGCACAAGCACAGCGACACTGGTGAAGATATTTTCTGAGGTAGGTGCTTTAGTACTGCAATCACTATCAACTTTAACAATGCGTTACAGGTACTGGGCTACCAACTCGAAACAATACACCTATACAAAGAACTCGGAGGGAGGGAGATTGTTATGCGGCGGAGAGTCGTTGCTGACTCGACCCCAACTACCGCTACTGCTTCGACCACAACAACCTGGGACCCCTCCCCTCTTATTCTCGGTGCCTGGGCAGGGAAACTCGTCTGGCTCGAAGGAATCGACGTCATTTCCACCGGCGGGACCGCAGGCAGTCTAGCGCGATTCATACAAGACCGGGAGATTGAGCTGTGGGAGGGTAGGAGGATCGTCGCGGAGAAATTTGACTCAGATTCAGACCTCGCATCTCTCCTAACACAATCCATCCCTCCTTCCGTTTAATAACAACCGCATCGAAATCCCTCCCTCTACGCGACTGGCTCGGAGACGAACATGCGAATATGTTCTTCACTGTCCCGGCTCAGCCCATGTCAGTTGAGGAGGAACGCAAGGTGTTGTTGAGAACGGCTCCGGGATGTCATGTCGAGATGGTTGAAGTGCTGGTTAGGTTCGCGGGGAGGTATCGGGAGAGTATGGGCCTAGGCTTGGGTTCGTCGGATCCCAATACCAGTGGAAGCGGAGCAGTAGGAGCAGGAGTCCAAAAGAACCGCCGATTAGGGACCAGGACGCTCATTCGAATCGCCAAACGACTTGCATTATTCCCCTCTGATTTCTCGAAAATACAGAAAATATTGTCAAATGCGCTCTTGGTTGAGTTTTTACCAAGGACCGAGAGGATGGTTGTTGATGGCTTATTTGAGGAGGTTGGTTTGACAGGTTCTGGTTCTGATGAAGACAGCGTGATATACTCACGCCCTCCGTACGTCGACGTCGACTCAGGAAGCCAGTGTTGGTGTTCCCTGCTCCTAGTAGCAGTGTATCCAGCGGTGGTAACGATGCATCTCTCTCACCCGTAGCAACGCTCGTCCCCCTCTACGACGCCTCGAAAGACCCACTAGGCGCAGCAACACTCGTGCCACACATGGAACATTTTTATGATAATCCTCTGCAGACAGGGCTTATGCGGGACTTGGCTTTGGACTTGGAGGGACTGGGAGGTGCAGGGGAACATATAGTGTTATTGGGGAATCAGGGAGTGGGGAAGAATAAAGTTATCGATAGGTCAGTCAAATTATAAGTTTCAACTAGGCAACTTAACTAACAGCACACACTACATATGTACAGACTCTGCCAACTCCTCCGCCGACCTCGTGAATACATTCAACTCCATCGTGACTCGACCGTTTCCCAACTCATGTTTACTACCACCCTAACGAACGGCGTCCTGACCTACTCTGACTCTCCGCTCCTCCGGGCGATTCGGTACGGGAGAGTGATGGTGGTTGATGAGGCGGATAAAGCTCCGGAGCATGTCGTGGCGGTGTTTAGAAGTTTGGCGGGGAGAGGAGAGATGACGCTGGGGGATGGGAGGAAGGTTAGGAGCGGGGGAGGGAGGAGGAGGAGGAAGAAGGGAAAGATATCATTGTTCATAAAGATTTTAGATTGGTATTATTAGCTAATAGACCTGGATATCGTGAGTTATTATGGTGTTTATTGTGCAACGACTGACTCTCTTTCCCCGCAGCCTTCCTTGGCAACCATTTCCTCCAAGTCCTGGGAGAATCTTTCTCCCCTTATGCCGTCTCTAACCCCGACCAAGCATCAGAGCGAAAACTTCTCTCACAACTCGCACCTGAGATGGATGAAGATCTTATATTACGACTTGTTGCTGCTTTCGCGGATTTGAGGAAAGGGTATGAGGATGGGAAGGTAGGATATCCGTATTCGTTGAGAGGTAGGTTGGACGCGTTGGAACGATCTCTTGTTTTTCCAGACTAACATATGCTCTAGAACTAATAAACCTCGTACGGCACCTCCAAGCCTACCCCGCAGATTCACTATCCGATGCTCTTCGGAACGTGTTTGACTTTGATGTTTATAAACCCGAGACAATCGACAAGTTGAAGGAAATTTTGGACGAACATGGGTATGTGTTCATCATCTTCTCTGACCCCACTAAATCACCTTTTAATTAGTCTGCGTGTTCAACACCTAGGTATTGACGCTGCGCGTGAGGCTGCTTCAGGAAAAGCCATTAAAGACGTTCAGTTTACGCCAAAATCACTGGACCCGTTGGGAGATCCGAAAGAAGGCGAACATGATGATAAGGAGCATGTTGGAGGAAATAGATTTGCAGGTGGAGTGAGTGTGATTTTTTTTTGGTTTCGTTCTTGGTGGTTTTGTTCTATACCCACATAGAAAACTTGCTGCTTTCTAATTGTTGTTGAAATTGATGTGATTTCCCTTTTTGGTAGGTTGGAGGAAGGGAAACAGCAGGTATAGGAGGACGAGGAGGATACAAGCGATTCTATAAAGGCGGTGATATCAAACAAGTGCGCTCCTTCGAATTGTTTTTGCTTGCTTCCTTGCTAACCAACAATAATATCAGATCCCCGAAACTGCCAAACGTGATTCTGTTCCTGAGGAAATCCGTGAAAAAGCTCGGGAGATGGCGCGCCAAGAGCTTCAACGCCGTCTTGAAGAACTTGATATGAGCGCAATAGAGGCTAAAGGCTATGGTCAGCTACTGCAGGCTACGCAATCCCATATGATGTCTTTGTATGATTTGCTTGAGCGTGAGTTTGGGTCTTTTACGGTGTTGTCTTCATATCTCATGTCGTTAGAACAGATCTCGCTGCAAAAGAAGAAGAGCGTGTATGGGTTAAACGGCAGACCGATGGCGAATTGGACGATACGAGACTTACAGAGGGTATTACGGGTGAATCGACCGTCTATAAGAGACGTACGATGGAGAAACCAGAGCTTGGGAGGCCGCAGATCAAGTTGGTTTAGATCCTTACCTCCTGCCGTCTTTTTATGAGTCATGACTGACCGAGGTTATTAACAGGCCCAAGCGGATCAGGTTTATCTTCGATCTCAGTGCATCAATGTATAGGTTCCAATATGACGGACGTTTACAGAGAAGCATGGAAACGGGTTGGCATCGTTTTGCATCTTTTTTGTGCCCAACTGATTCGCTTCCCTCTACCAGCTGTAATGCTAATGGAAACCTTTGATCGTCTTTCCCGGAAGGATAAATATGTTTGGGATGTGAGTTGCCTCGAGTTCTTGTCTTCCGTGTTGAAATAATTGGCTTGTTGTTTCATAGATGTGTGGCCATGTAAGCTGTGGACTGGTCTTGTCCACTATACATTGTCTAACTTGATTCGGTCGACAGTCGGGAGACGAGCCAGTGATACCCCTCGTCACAGCTGAACAACCGCCGACAGAACTCAAGGAACGCTGGAAGGTGACGGAGAAGATGTACATGATACCGCAATACGCTTTTGCGGGCGATAATACAGTGGAGGCTATTCAGAAAGGCGTTGAAGACGTGGCGAAGTTTGATGCAGGTATGTTTTGGAGTTCTCATCTGGCCGGACTTGTGAAAACCTGCTCTAATTCAGATGATTGGTTTGTGATCACCATCACCGTAAGTCGTTTGGATTCTGGTCCCAAGCCGACTGACAGTTTTTGCGCGTCTCAGGACGCAAACTTTGGTAGATACCAAATCACCCCAGAAGAAGTCTCCCGAGCGTATGAAGAGACACCCGAAAGTGAACACTGCATTGATTTGTATAGGTGAAGGAGCGGATGCGCCTTGGTAAGTCCTTGTCAACTATACATTCTGTACTCCAGGCGAACATGAATTTCATAGGATCACAAAAAGTCTTCCTGGTGCGGGTTTTAGAGTACAAGATACAGGGGATATTCCGATGGTTTTAAGAAGTATATTGTCTTCAATGGTGGACAAGTAACCTCCGACGTTGTCGTAGAACCGCCCATACGCTTTTGTAGAGGCTGTATAGCCAGTGCTATCAACTTGCGCTGGGTAGAGATAAATCTATAGAATGATCAGGCCCAGGCTCGGAATCAAGCGAGTGATCCCCGGTCAAAGCAAATTATACTGAGCAACCTTCCTGTTCAAATTCCGTGAAAATATACGTTCAAGCCACGCTGGGTGTTTAGTTGAGGAAACTGACCATGGTCCATAAGACTGTCTTTTACATATGGGGAAGCATAGGGAAGCATAGAGGTAATTCTCCGCCTCACGGTAAGTAAGTATGTCCACAAATTCGCTCTGTATAATTGAATCTTGATAGTGCCATACCGTAGTAATGCAAGCATTGGGTACCGGAAGTTGCCCTCATTTGGGATTCCTGTTTGGACAAGGTGAATAACATAGGTAATACTAGTACAGAGTTTAGGAGGTAAATAGTACAGATTCAGGGACATAATATTACAGGTGAACGAATATAATGATACAGCTGCTATCATGATATCAAGCGGTGTGAACAAACACTTCCAGACTGTCGTCTCCTTGAAATTCCTGGAATGCAGTTGAAAGTCTCATCTTGTTTGAAAGTCGGGCCTGGTTCCAGCGTTGACGGATATGGGGATGCACCTGCAGTTTTTGCGGGGCTCCTGAGCTCTTTCTCAGGCGAAGGAAATCCACGAGCAACGGGACTGTTTCAACCCACAGAGTCAAGACAAGCTCTTTCAGATTGGGAAGTAGTAGCTCGTGCCGGTAATGCTCATCCCCTCCATCATCAAGAATGATATTGGGGAAGGCCTCCCTAGTAGCATGATTAAAGATGGTGCGCAGAAGAGGGGGCGTTAAACATTCCAGTAGCGGTTTCAAGGTGTATTCCCCTTCCCTACTATCTGGTTTGTAGTCCAAGTACGTGAGAGTCGGCAAGAGGTGGAGGAGCTGCATTACTTCACCCAATATTTCGAAGCCGATTGAATGAAGGGTGAGGTGAGTCAAGAAAGCTTGACTGCGAGAGAGGAATGAGTCTAACGATGCGGTAAATGTAGAAGGGGCTTCGGTATGTGTTGGGGATATAAAGCAGAAGATCTGTTAATTCAGGCATAGTGAAGCTATCTAGCATCGGTCCCATCCTATTCTTCAGAGATCGGATCTCCAGCATTCTTGCACGATGGAAAGTGTGAGGTTCCCACTCGCTACTCTCAGCTCTTGTTACGTTTAGGATAATGTCCTGAACGTTCAAGCAATTCCCAAGGATAAGAGCCGCGCAGGCAGAGCTTATGCCCTGCAAGGCAATGTACTCGACACCATCGCAAGGTTGTGTGAACCGCAAGGCTATATCAATATTACGAACGACTAGAGATCGAAGTTTCGGACAAGTTACGAAGAATCGAGGGTGGTGCCATTCTTCTCTGAATCCTATGGCAGGAGAGTTTTCGCTCGATGATATTTGGAGCTGGCGTAACTCTGGAAATTTCCTCTGGCTCGCAAACAACATCGGAAGAACCTCTTTGAAAAGAGGTGCATATATTGCCTGTTCGTTGCGCGCGCTCCCGAGCCACCGGTGGGTTTCGGTTTCGTTTGAACTCACGTCATCTATTATGGCGGGTCCATCGAGGATGAGAGAATGCCATCGAGCACAGTTCTGAATTGAAAAGAATGATTCAGATTCGCGAGACTCCAATCGGTCCACATCGCCGACATGCAAAGTCAAGTCGAGGGCAGTGTGTGTACTAGAATGTTCAAGGAAGAGGAATAATGGTGAGGGGGGACTACGACGCCGGTCGAGTTGATTGCAGTCAAACTCGAAGCAAGACCATAGCACTGGCATGGAAACAACTAGGTTGCGCCACCTGCTACACACTTGAGTAAGGACTAGAGTAACCGGTACCATTGGAAGACGATTTCGATGTCCGAGGCCACGACGCAAAGAGTTGAGGCCTGCATGACTGCAGCACGCCAACTCAAAAATGTGAATTAATATCTCCACAGGAAGCTTTCGAACGGGGGATTTTATGGAAAGAACAAGATCCCTGTATTCGCTGAGGCGATATCTGCGCATCTCTAGGGCAGAGCAGCGGTTTTGGTCCAGTAGCGACTCGTTTATCTCCGTCTGACAGCGATCCAAAGCATTATGTGCTTCTTCTGCTAGATCGCTCAGAGATAAAAGCTGTAAGGAGCTGGGAAGAACGCCCGAGCGTATTGCATCAATGCAGCGCAGTTTATCTCCATCCACCTCGCACAAAGCAGTATCTTCGTTGTGGCACAAGTCGAGAGCATGGGTGATGAACGCTAGGGAATGGTTATTTGAGCAAGGTAAGTAGATGTAGTAGGAGACGATTATATCTTTACCGTTCAGGTCTTCCAAATTTCCTTGACCAGTTGGCTCGGTCATAATAAGTTGGTAGTGAGTGAAATTCAATGAATAGGGGTCAATCGTAACTCTTTCGAGTCTAGTGATAAATTCAAGAATCAGGCTATCTTAGAGGTAGTATGGAGTGGATGATAGGATGAGATAGAGTACTCCGAGCCAAGAGATGAGACCAGGGAAAGACAAAAGAACAACAAGAGAACAAGACAAGACTGGCGCGCGCCAATGCAATGGCAAGCGCCCGCGTCAATTAGGATTGTAGAGATACAATAGCCAAGGCTCGCAATCATACATCCTCGAGGTCACCGAGAGCTTCCAGCTTCTAGAGGATCTCGGATTACCGACATAAAATTCAACCGACAACCACCAAGCGATACGTTGATCCTTCAAACAGGAATTGACACAGTCTGAGAAAAAGCGGATCCAGGAATATGATGAACCCGAATAACCTTCCAACCACAGTCTGACCGCCAATGCAACGAAATGGCCCAGGGTACGTTCTTGGACCGTTGCAAGAAACCCACATCTAACAATTCACAATCAGTAGAGATAACACGACTCGGACAGACACACACTTACTTGAAGGTCGATCTGATACGCAAGACTGTTCGCTTTTCCGAAACTTGGTAACAAAGGAGCAGGAACAGGCGGTAGCACAGCTCCAGGGATATCTTCAGTTATTGCAGCGTTACAAGAGTAAGAAACAATGCAATCGACAATGATAAGTTTAGTTTCAGGTGTGGCGGATGCTCGAAGACTCTTCAAAATTTTCTTTGCATATGGGTCAGCCCAATCATGCATGATGAATCGTAGGAGGAAAGCCAAAGCGACTTTGATAGGTTGAGGCTGGAAGAAGTCATGAACTAGATAAGAGGATGAGATCAGCAACTTATCACGATGATGAAACATAACAAAGAACCTTGGAGTTTTACTCTCCCGCTACTAATAGCAGAAGGCATATTCGTTATCCAGAACTAGATACATAGAAGTGTGTGTGTGTCAGTAAACACGACTCGGAATACTAGATCCAATCAATTAATTACCTCTTTGGCATCAGCAATCGTTTGTGGTTGGTCTTGAATGACAATATTAAGGTGTGGGACAGTTTTCGCAATAATGAGTGAAGAAGACCCTACGCCGCCTCCCACATCAACGATAGTGCTGCCTTCGGGTAGATCCTTCCACTGAAAACCTAGTATTATATTGGCTCGAGGCTCACCGAGAAAAAGAGACAGTAATTCACCTGACAAAATAGCTGTCTCTGGCTCCATTTTTGTCATTCCAGTCATAGCTATCCTGAAGCGCTGTGAACGCGCTACACTCTCCGGGTCCTTTTGATTGTACCACTCAAACAAACTCATCTTGGTTCCAAAAGCCATGTTCAATGATGTTTCGTTGGGTTCGATGGAGAAAGATAGTTTGGGGTCTAAAAACGCCTCGGGGAGGTAAGCTGCACTCTTCATCATTTCGTCGGCCCTGGAGGAGATGTTGAGATTTTGTTTGAAAAAAAAAAGGAATGCTACGTACGTCATGCGCCGCAAGCGCTGCAATACCAGATGTACAAATATGTGCCTATCTGCCGTGCTATGTAACAGGTGTCATAAAATGCATAGGTTAATTGCAGGAAAAACAGAACGCACTTGGCTACGGTTTCCTTGGATGGCTTTCCCGAATCCAGAACGGAAGAAAGACGGTTCGAAGCGAATACATTTGGGGTGATTTCTCGGAAGATGTGGTGGTTCGACAGGAAACGAAGAATGCGAGCTGCAATAAAGTTAATCAGAATACCATACAACTTGCACTCCAAGTGCATCCACTCACCAACTTTGAGAGGGTCGGTGTTGTTCTTGGCGGCGATGTCGTTGACGTGAATACCCTGGAGACCATATCATTCACAAGTCCATTGCTAGATTCACTTGATACTACCTACCTGTGCGCCAGCCTCACGTACAATCTCAACAAGGCTACCGTCGATAGCTGCTCTAATACATGAAGAGCGAAGAAACTGTGGTGCATCAGTACATCCAACCATCTGCTCATTTAAAGCTACTTGCCGCAAAGAATCGTCAAATACAGTCTGGACCGGATGTCTAACTGTGACCAATAACTTGAAAAATGTCAGGCAATGAATCAGATGCGGTTAAATGAGAATAACGCACTTGAGCAGCAGCAGCGACAATATGAGATGTGGCACTTATGATATCAGGCTCTACCAGGATCGACTCGACTTTGCTAGTGGGATTAAATGGATCGTCCAAAGATGGGAAGGAAACAGAGGCCTCAGCCAAGCGTTCTTCAATGATATCGATAGAGTCATTGATTATCTGGCCCAAAAGACGAAGAGGAGAGAGTGTTTCGGAAGCCATCGTACGAGAAAATGAAGCAGGTTTGCCTTTCCTTTATACGCGATACGAGACGATCGCGCAATGACATTATCCCCTGACAGTCACATTATCCCCAAATTATCCCCGCTGAACTTCACTGAATTTTACATAAATTGAATGTAGAGCCGTCGAAAAATCAAACCAGGCTAGTTTAAGACGTCGTCAGCCGAGCAAGTGGGCCCTTAGGTATTGGTTTCATCTTAAAGTATCTTTAGGAAGGTAGTCGGCGGATAACGGAGAGTGTTCTGCGATCATCATCATCGCTGAGTTCGAGCTTTCGCTACACCACGATATGTACAAGGAAATAAATGATCTATGTAGCAAAGGCCAACGTATCCTAGAAGTCAACATGAGTAACGCATGAATCTGATGAGAATATGAAGCGCACCCCACTAGAGGAATGGTCTCGATTGAATCTCCATCAGATCCTCCTAGCTTTGTTTCTCCTTACCTGTCAGACCCGCAATGTACAAACTAGTTAGTGAACTGAAGCCATGAAGGATATCAGTATAAAGCGAAGATGAGGCAGGCATGATATCCAGTTTCCAAAGCGATACAGCATGCTGTCTTGCGTAGCGCATTGAACAATTTGGGCACCATAGCATGCTCCCATGAAGCCCGATGAGGACAGACGAATTTGAGGGACTGAAGTCCTTCGTATGACTCCAGATAATCGACAAGGGCGTCATCGACATAGTCAATTGCCAGGTCATCCAAAGCCATACCCAAGCTTCGTAGCGCCATCCAAAATTTTCCTCGAGGAAAAGAACAATCATATAAATGCAGAGATTTGAGCATCGCAAAATGTTGGAGGGATTTATCCGATAGTTCCCAAGATCGCAATGTGAAGTTTCGTGAGATGAAGAGTAGTTTCTGGGGATAAACGTTCGAATAATCGACAAGAGGGATACTTTGTGTACCCTGGAATTGGTTCCAAAGCGAAATAGAGTGATTTCAGCTGTGAGCACGCAGATATGAGGCTGAGGATAGGATCAGTAGAGTCATTTGTGGAAGGAATGCCATCAATGGTGAGCAAAGTGAAATTTCCACGAAAGTCAGCGAGTGCTGAAGGAGGATGGATGATTTTGATTGAGGTATGGTTTTCCTCCGAGTCAGGATTTGACCGCAAAGAAAAAGCTTTCAGAAATGGAAGATGATCAAGAGCCTGCATTATAAGACGGAAGGCACACGATCGACAGGCGAGTTAACCATCTGCAACACATTATGAGCAGGATTCATATGAAGATTATAACAGCACTCACTCCACAGATTTCACGGCTTGAAATACTGGTATCACCGAAATGAGCAGCGAACGTACCTCCGCTACTAAGGGATCCGTAAAATCCGGCTCTCGATAGTTTGGATGACGGATATCCGGCTCAACGTAGTTGAGAAGTGGCTTCAGGAAATTGAGACTGATAACGAGCTTTGAAAATATCAAGGGTCGGGTTTGTCTTTTCGAAAGCTCCGCAAAGTCCCGTAACATCGAAAGGACATCTTGAGGGAGTCGGTGTTCTCTGCTTCCAATTAGCAATTCCAGTGGGTAGAGACTTTCTATGATTGCCGCAAGCCAGCGGCAGGTAGGTCGAAGATTATAAATGTTGCTCCGATCGAGCTGGGGGAAAGGGAATCTTAGCATGTAGAAATTAGAAATACAGATGGTACAATGCTCACCTGTTCCAGAATCTCCGAAATAAGCTCATTCGGGAGCGTTTTGAATGTAGCGCTGTCTGTATTATGAGTCGTAAATATCTAGAAAACGTTATGAGAATAAGATGAAATAAAAGCGGCAAACGACATACAGCATTATCGTTTGATCGAACGTATGTCTCCATCTTTCTTTCAAAGTTCAACCACTGAAGAGCCCGGAAGACGAAAAGGGCAAGGTGAGCACGATGGCGCGCGCACGAGCCTTCAATCCGGCTCGTTCTTCCGGAATCCGGATTTGGATCTCTTCGTCACGTTCAATCGATAGAACGGTCTCTTCGCCATTGCATTGCCATCGTTGGTGTACTTGATCTGTTACGCTTTCGCTTCGAATTGCAAGTTCTTCTAGTCTCTTCTTGCTTCTGAATCATCTCTCGCGATAATTGACGAACTGGAAGAAGAGGACCTCTGTATCTGACCTTCCAACGCAAAAATTTGGCACACTATATAATATATTGCAGGAACCGCATATGACGGGATGCTCCTATGGCTAGAGTTCTAGTGAACATAGGATCATCCTATTGCAGTTTAGCTATTTTTGTGCAATAGGATGGGATAGGATGCTGCTGCCACTTGAGTCTTGCTTACATGGGATGGGCTGGGATATGTTTGGGTTCAGTCAGTGCCTATGGGACAGGGAGATAGCCTCAGATAGGATGGGATAATTGGTTTCTGTATAGACAGATAGGATAAGATAGGATGTTGCTTGCATCTTTCAAGTTTATCAGATGCTTTTATCTATCCAATCTGAGGACCATCCTATCTCATCCCATCTCATCTCAACCAAGGTATTACAGTAATTAAGTTTTCGTCATAATTGGGAAATTATATTTTATCCTAGGCACATATTTATTACATTGAATATTCAATCCTACCCCATCCAATCCAATCCCAATACATAATCATATCTGGACCATCTCACTGATCCCATCCCATCCCATCCCTCCTTGATTCCCTCCAAAGACCATCCTATCTCAGTCTGGATTGTCTCAGTAATGATGCAATCCCATCCCATCCCATCCATCCCATCCCATCCATCCAAAGAACCATCATATCCATCAACCCATCCTATCTTTCACCATGCAATAAAATTACATGTGTCTGGTTCCAAAGTCCAACTAGGCAGAGGAGCGACAGAAGGTAGAGGTAGAGTGAAAAGTTAATACAAAAGAAAAGAGTGCAAAAGTACCTGTATAAACCAAAAGGTAGGTCAGTGAGAGAGCCACCATTGCAATAGGGGGCCAAAACTCACCCACATGGCTAGATTTGCCAGCAAGATATGTTAAAGCTGGCTTTAAGGCGAAAGCTTGACATAGAGACTTGATGGAAAAATAAGGAAGGAATTTGGGTGGGAGATGATGAAGGGAGAGAGGAAGTTCGAAACGCCGTGGCCTGCATATTTATACCTGCAATCACATGACCTTGTTGATTGGGCAGAGCGTGAAAGTCGCGTGATCTGGATGTTCCTTGATCTCGTACCTCCACCATCTCTCTCCTTCAACAGCAATTTCCTCCATATTCTTTTGCTCAAAGCCTCAGACTTTAATGGTATACGTACTCTATTCTCTTATCTCAGCTGAATTTAAGTGTTAAGACTCAACTCTGTGCATGTACAAGCAGCTCCTTGGTTCCATTCCAAATATCCCTCCTAAACTACCACCCTATCCCATCCCATCCAAATCCCATTGTGTTAACGGATGGTGTCCAAGCGCCCATGCCAAATTAGTACAATCGGACTTACTTACTAACCTGGGTCGGAGCAACGACCCCTTTAACTCACGTTGCTCTGAACCAGGTATGATACCCTCTGAATTGACTCATATAACTAATACCTTTAACTCACGTTGCTCCGAACCAGTCTTCCAAATATATCTTGTTGAATCATACAACCGTTAATAGGTTATGGGCCCCGAGCTCTAAAATCTGCGCATATATTCATTATACACCGAATCGAGCTCACTATACACTCTAAACTCAACAAACCTTACAACAACACAATCCCTCGAAACTCCCCTTACCAACTATGACCGAAATCACCGACAATTCCGAGAAAGGGAATTGGAAGAAAATCTCGCTTACCCCTATAAAGGAAAACGAGGACAGTTCCAACAATTACAACGAGTTCCATAGAAAATCCAAGCTCGAACTCGATGCTGTGGATTACTGGAAATACATTGATGGCCCGGATTACAAGCCACCGGTGATTCCTGCCCTCAAAACGAGTACAGAAGCTGATGTCTTTGTGGAAGGCAATTGGGTGAAAGACAAAACCCGTGGTAACGAAGCGGCAGTCACACTGGCTAAAGCAGCAGCCAAGACATGGTTGGATGGCGATAAGAAAGCTCTGGCTGTTATTGTCAAGGCAGTCCCGACTCAGAAGCTCTATGTTGTCGACAACTGCAAGTCTGCTCACTCAGCATGGTTCGCCTTAAAAAATGAATACAAACCAACGAATTCCTTGGCCGCCATATCCCTCAAACAGCAGATCATCGGCAACGTATGCAGAGACTCTGACAATCCTGCCTCGTGGTTAACCACGATGATCCAGCTCTACAGTTGACTCCTGTGATGCAGACCCTCTACTGATGCCTGATTCTGAGTTTGCAAAGCACCTTGCGATGCTAATGACCAGCGATGATGATTGGCATTACTGTTGTGATCACCTCCGATGAGAAGATGAAGGAAGCTGAGGCCACAGGTACTCCTTACAGCTCAAGGCAGGTGATACAACGTCTTCGGGAAGAGGAAATCCACAAGGGCATATCTGCTTTGACAATATCAGTCAACGCGATCCTTTCTGGGAAGAGAGGAAAACAAACCGATAATCCACTACCAGGTGCCTACTCGGCTAATTCCTCCTCCTTGTCAAGTCAACAAACCCGAAGGATTGATCGTAAACCAAAGCTGTACCCAGGGAGCGAATGAGAAAAAGAAGATTTGTGGAAACGAGTTCTGCGGTTATCCGGTTGGACACACAATAGAGGAATGTTTCGCTTACAATGGTGGAAGTGCCGGAAAATACCCTGACTGGTATAAAGGATTGAGGAGAATTCACCTCTCCCCAGATACAAGGGCTGCGGATAGGAGAAAAGAGATGTTGAAGAAGGTTGGTGCAAGCATCGAGAATGGCTGACCCAGAGGATGAGACTGGCAATCCCAGTCGAGACGCCGTGTCAGCTAGCTATGGCCAAGTATTGAACGACGAGTCTAATAGCCTCTTGAATAGGATCAATAGTGCATTTGCTTTCCTAACCAACGACATAGAAGACAAAGAACCTATGGATGCGTCAGAAAAGGTTACGGTAAACGCCATAGCCCTAAACACAAATGAACCACAAGAGAATACGATAAACCATGATACTGGGGTGAACTCGCCATATCTTTCAAGACCAGAAGTTCTTCCATGATTACGTCTTGCTAAACAAGCCACTCAAAGTACACGGATTCGGTTCTAAACTGTCGGCAGTCACAGTAGGAAAAGGAACTATCATTCTCCATTTGAAAATTGGCAACTCACACCGAAATTTCTCCCTGTCCAACGTATTGCATATTCCTTCAGCACGGTGCAACCTAATATCGGGTTCAAGGTTAGACCAGAAAGGTGTTAGTACGAGAACAGGTAACAGAAAGATCACATACCTCAACAAGCACAACACCTGTTTCGCAATAGGGTCCATTGTGCGAGACTTATACAAGATGGACGTAACACCGGTTATGTCCCCAAACTCTGATCCAAGGAACACTTTGACATCCCCGCAATCAGAGGCCTCGGTGATTGTGTCAATGGTACCGGATATTACAAGACTATTCAGTCCCAGTATGGATTCCGCGTCTAATAAACGGTTGGGTTTTACCACCATCTAATGGGGCACCTAGACGTTAAAGGCCTCTCGCGAGCTACAACAGGCCTACCCGTGGACACAGTTGAAGTCAAGAACTGCCGTGTCTGTGCACTCGCAAACATCAAACGTCTCCCCTTTCCCAAATGGTCCAATACACGTGCTGACCGTCCACTCTTTTGTATTCACTCTGACATCTGCGGCCGTCTACCCCTCGGCTACGGAAACTTTCATTATTTTATCATCTTCATTGATGATTATTCCCGCTACATCTGGATCTTCTTTCTGAAGACCAGAGATGAAGCAATCACCTGTTTCGATGAGTTCTGCCTGGCAGCGGAACGCTATCTTGGTTACCCCGTCGTGTTCCTTCGCATCAACAATGCACCTGAGCTGGTATCAGGTGCCTTTGAAACCTACTGCAAGAAGGTTGGTATCAGCTACGAAAGACCTGTGCCTGGTGCACACGAACAGAACGGGGTTGCTGAACGCACCATCCAGACTATCGAGCACATGATTCGTGCTATGCTAGTTGATGGTAACCTTTCCTACTGGTTTTGGCCATTCGCTGGCCTCTCCGGAGTGCATGTGAAGAACCGCGTCCCCCATTCTGCCATTTCCGACAAAACCAAAACTCCTTTCGAATGCATTACAAAACGTCGTGCTGACCTCTCACATCTATGACCTTTCGGTGCTCTTGTCACCGCAAGGAAGCCTAATGCGGAGAAACAGCCTAAAATTCACAAACGGGGTGAAGAAGGTCGATTTGTTGGGTATGCAAAAGACTCAAAAGGATACCTAGTCTACTTCCCAAAGTTGCGCACAGTCCTCACTTGGCGCGACATCATTTTCCATGGGTTCCTTGTTTCATTACCCTCCTTACTTCTGTCGGAGATTCTATGGGATGACCTCCCTGTTGACATCAACCAACGTTCAGACAACACTGAATGTGGTGGGGAACGCTTTACGCGTATTGACCCGTCTGAATTGGATGATGAAACGTGAGTGACTACTCCGTTAATTTCAACAAAATTAAAACTAAAACTACATACCCGTAGGAACCCGCTAACTGGCAATGAAAATGACACATCGAATGCTCCACACAGTGGTGACATGGATGTGTAAGTAACCTTTAATTTAACGTTGTATTAACTCCTAATCCCTGCAACTGCAGAGACACTGTCGGTGATGATGTCCAAATGGCTCCGATTGTTCCCAAACGTGCTTCTCACACAAGAAGGTTACCTGCATGCTACATCGTTAACTTTGTCGGTATAATGGACGAGGGGGGGCACAGAGAAGAAGACCCGCTGATCAGCGTCCTCACTAACAACTCAGAACTTGAACTCAAATGCGAGGAACAAGACTTCCCTTCCATTGCCCAAAGCTTTATACGAGCTGAGGTAGCCAACACCACTCTTACCCATCCCATCGATGATCCAGAAGCAAGAGATCCCCCCACCATGCAAGAAGCACAGTCATTGGTCTACTGGACCTATTGGCTTGCCGCAATCTACAAGGAACTTGAATCATTGAAGGAGAAAGGGGTTTACAAAGAAGTTGACGAGATACCTCAAGGAAGAAAAGCTGTGGGGTCAAAATGGGTCTTACACATCAAACGTGATAAGGAGGGACTCATCTCCCATTTCAAAGCCAGACTTGTCGCAAAGGGCTTTACACAAATCCCTGGACAGGACTTTACCTACACCTTCGCTCCCGTTGCCTGCTGGGAGTCGATGCGAACTATCCTTGCTCTCACCACCGAACACAACATGGAACTGCGTCAAATTGACATCAAAACCGCTTACCTGAACGGTCCCTCGACAAAGAATCTACATGAAGAAGCTCACATCGCTGATCCAGTTATTGGAGGTTACGAAAAGGTTATACGGACTGAAACAGTCTGGCAGACAATGGTACCGAGAACTTAACTCGAGACTGGAGTCAATTGGTTTCAAACGGCTAGAATCAGACTGGAGCGTGTACATCCGAGTACTAGATGGTGAATGCACATACATTACCACCAGCGTCGACGACATGCTCATTGCCTCCTCCTCCGTGAAGGAATCAGACTTTGTTATGGACCAACTTACGTCTCTGTTCAAGATTACGAACAATGGCGAACCTTCTTTTCACCTCGGTTGTGGTATCTCACGAGACTGAGCTGCACGTTCTATCTTGATTGACCAATACCGGTACACCCAATCCATCCTCCGTGAATTCGGATACGAGAATTGCAACCCAGTACACACATCAATGGACCCAGGCAAACGCCTCTCCCCACAAACAACACCGCTCTCAGCCTGAAGAACAGAAAATGGTAGAGAATTTCCCATACAGCGCAGTTGTGGGGAAGTGTATGTACCTTTCCAACTGTTCCAGACCTGACATCAGCTACACCATACAGGAACTAGCTGGATATATGGTCAACTTTGGTCCTTCACACATTGCCGCCGCTAAACACCTACTTCAATACCTAAAGGGGACGCCACGCTATTCCCTCAACTTGGGAACATCTAGTATCACTTACCTGACTATTCTGTGCTCTATCCGACTCCGACTGGGGAATGGGAGATTCCCATAAATCCATATCCGGATTCTTCATCATGATGGGTAACTCCCCCCTTTCGTGGAGTTCCAAGCAACAAGGTGTCGTTGCTCTATCATCCTGCAAGGCAGAATATTTTGCATCGACTCACTGCGCTCGCAAAATCTTATGGTTCAGAAACTTGTTTGCTGAACTGGGTTTTCCCCAATGTTCCCCCACATCGCTCTTTTGCGATAATCAAGGTGCGATCGCCTGCACACATGATCCACTCACATATAGCAAAATGAAACACATTTCCATTCACGAATATTTCATTTGAGATTGTATCTCGAAATGGCAACTCAATGTAATCTATGTTTTGAACAAGGACAACTTTGCGGATTTACTCACCAAACCTCTCCACCGAATCTTACATACACGATGGATTTCCATGCTTCGACTGGATGCAGGACAAGGGGGGGTGTTAACGGATGGTGTCCAAGCGCCCATGCCGAATTAGTACGATCGGACTTACTTACTAACCTGGGTCGGAGCAACAACCCCTTTAACTCACATTGCTCCGAACCAGTATGATACCCTCTGAATTGACTCGTATAACTAATACCTTAACTCACGTTGCTCCGAACCAGTCTTCCAAATATATCTTGTTGAATCACACAACCGTTAATACATTGCATCCCTATCCTACAGACTTACTACCTACTGCTAGCATATCATCCTATCCCATCCCATGGTAGCCTCCTGGCCTCTCTTTCAGGCAAGTACTGCTCTTAAGTTTGTAAGTTTCTGCATTCAATTCCATCCCATCCTTTGTTGTTCCATCCCATCTTTACTGTATTTCATTGCATTGCATTGCCAGGTGCCAGGTGGAGAATTAATGGATTGATCATTCTATTCCATCTTATCCCATCCTATATATGTAGTAAAATAACATGTATCCTATCCATCCTAGGTAGATAGTTGTGAATCAAAGATGATACAATCCATCCCATCCTATGTGAGTACTGGAATTAAAGGGCATAGACTTCCATTCCATCTCATCCAGGCCATCCCATCTTAGCCTCTGTGGAAGTTCAGTGAACTGGATGGGATAGGATGGGATATGATAGATTCACATGCCAGAGATCCCTGAAGCCAGTAGGATCCCAAGTTTACTAGAACTCTAGTCATGGGAGCATCCCATGAGATGCGGTGAGTGTATATTGCCACTATACTTGCTTTATCATTGCACAGGTTCAACATTCAGCCACGGTTCCTGTAGATTCTTCAGTTCAGCTCCGAGTTGGATTGTGTCGGTCATCACCCAGAGAGTGCAAAATATAGTCCAAATCAAATGGCTGCATGTGGAACCGCAAAGAGTTCCTATAGTGTCTCTGCCTCCACACTGAACCTGTCAGTATGAGGAATATTCAAGGTTTTTACCAACGGGGAACATGATTTCGAAGATGTGTTTGGATGTCTGTTTTTTTTCCGCTGCCTAATGACAGATTGCTATCTATATCTCAGTCTGGATAACAATTTCCTGGACCACTAGGAGGTTTGAACGTAACTCCTTCGCGGAACCCTGTATGCTGCGAGATACTGCATCAGCGTAGCCTCTTACTCATCCCTCAATTCCTCCGACTATGAGCGTTCTGGCCATGTCCATCAGCTATATTTATTTCCTTGACTATCAACTTCTCAAATTTATTTGCTTTTAAGTAGTTTTCACGGTGTTCTTACTGTACAAGCATACATTACTACGCAACATCAGCAAGTTAGGAAATCTATGAGAGTATGGATCCATACATCTCATACCACACCATACCACATCCATACCATGTATAGGAAAAGGGAGGGTAAATAGAATCTATACACCCATGCAACATCTGCCATACATCTCCATCCACCTGTCCATACCAGGACCCCACACCACCCATACATACTGGTCACACAGTTGTTGTCATCAAGCACCAAAGATACAATGAATAATATATATTTCAGTGTCAAAACAACAGCAAGTGAAGGTAAGATACACTAGATACAAACTACATGGATAGCATCAAAATTAGTGTCTTCAAAGGGCAAAACCAGGTAAGCAAAGAGCCGTGACAGCGGAAGATTGCAAACGGAGATGAGTTTAGAGAACGTGGCAAGCAAAAAAAGGTAAAATGAAGAGTGCACATATTTCACAAACAAGGAGTTTGCGGATAAGCAACTCAGTTGACTTTTGGTAGCATCTAATTTCACGAAGAGCGACGGAATCGACGGAATCAATGAGGCTTTGCCACATCACCAACTGCCTGACTGTAGCCAAGTTCGAGGGGTTGAAGGCCTTGGAGGTACCGTTGAAAAAGTTATTAGAGATAGTGAGGAGATAGTGAAAGTGAAAGCGCACCGCAACAGGACATGAGGCACAGCAACATATTACTTTGGGAACCTTGCTGCACTGTTCAAGGAATTCGACAAAGCAGTTGTGCTAGCGGCATGTGCGGATGGAATGAAACCAACATTGCAAGCAGCACACGATTGCTGAGCACAAGAGCCTGGGGTACAGACATTAGCAAAGAGAGAAAAAAAAGTATGAGACAACAGCATACATATAATCAAGTCCCCTACAAGGCTACCAGCGCATCATCCGAGCATGAGAGGTTGAAGTGCATCATCAGCAAATAAAATAAAGGCAATAATAACCTACATTGTGGTTGGAGTTCAGTCTGAATGAAACAAAAAGGCACTCACTCCTGCAAAAAGCTGATGAAACCTTCAATATGTAGGAGACCAAGGGTGCGAAAGCAGAGTTGGCAGATACAATGAAATAAGTGCTTTGACAAGACTTGAGGTGTGGAGGCTTGGTTCCATTATCGAAGAGATGGAGACGTTTGAGGGATAATCAACAGCAGCGTGAAAAAAAGTGACCAGATGACGTTAGTTTAGGGCAGGCATCGGCAGGCGCCGGCTGCCAGCTTTGGGATCTTTTTTTTTTTTGCAATACCATGTATCGATATCTCTTCGAGTTTGACTGGTATTTTACAGTGCATATCCATCTCATTGTTCTAAATGACCGAATCAAAGTATATTTCTGTTCCCCGACTCTGACCGAAGGGAAGGGAGGGTCCTGTGCGCAGCGATCGGTTAAAAAGTCGCCAAAAACAATGCTATAAGGAAGGTCGTTCCCAGGCACCACATTTCGCCACATTTTTCCTCATCCTATTTCTGCTTCCGGCTTTTTCTCGTCTACCCCCATCCTTCTCATTAGACGGTGGCCTTTGACCTTCGGAATCATGACTACATTACAAGAAATCTATGTCGAGACCCTATCCTCCGTCCCTCGTTGGATTTTACCTGAAGCTCATGATTCAAGGCGCGAACAACTTACAAAGTTAAATGTATCAGACTTGTCCCCAATTGATATTGATGGTGAACCTGTCCAAAGAAATAAGATTTATTTAATCGACAAAATACTTGATATGTGTTCCGCTCAACTTTCTAATGCACCTCCCGGATATGACTTATATCCATCCATTTGCTCATTGTATCAATCATGTTTGGGGAGCATTATCTATCGTTCACTTATCAAGTCTATCCCCGCAGAACCCCCCACCGAACGAGAATCCATCGTATACACTCATTCCCAATTCATTCCGTCTATCAAACATCTTGCTCCTCTATTGATATTGAACATCTCTCCACCGCCGTTTCAGTGAAAGCAGGCATTAAAAAGGGCTCACCCATTTATCGCGTGAAAAATCCGAAAATGGAATCATTTGACCTCCTCACACTACTCAGTAAGGTTTTTCAATACCACTTCCTCGCTTTGTATAATCTCTCAAATCAAACCCTCATTGAGGTATTCATCAGCGAAAATACT